>JAURVB010008238.1:0-36936 GCA_033002965.1 Piper betle | reverse complement strand
GAACACAACACAGCACCAATCTTTGTGTACCTCAAATCATTTTGCAAACTAAGTTTTTGAACAAATTACAGGCCGACTCAAAAGGCAAGAGCTTTACCTCAAGCAAGGAACCTACTAAATGTCCTGAAGCAAATCTTAGCAACAATCATCTAATCAAACTTTACATCTAATACTTGATAAACACTCAAATCAAACATCTCGAGTGGCCTCATTTCCAGAACCATCATTTGGTTTTGAATCACTAGGGATCCTTTTCTTCTGAAATAAATTTGAGCTGTCCTCTTGCCAAGTTGTGTCTTCTCTAAATAATTCATCATTTTCAAGATCGGATAACTTTTCTTTGACTCTCCCTTGAGCAATTCCAACACTTCCAGCATGGTAGGTCTCTTCTCAGATCGGCTCTGTGTAGACGAGCAACAAGAATAACCCTCTAAATTCTCCTTCACATATAGTCCACCCAATTTGGGTCTACCATTTCATCAAAATTTTTCTCCTTGCACCAAGGGCAAAGCCCATTCTGTGATACTCCTTTCATTAGAGTTACCTTCTCTATGGGCTTTTGCCGCTAGCAAGCTGAGGAGGAGTACCAACTGTACACACAACTTGAAGTTTTGCAAACATAGCATATTCAGGGCAAGGCAACCTAGGGTACCTTTCACCTTAGTGGTAACATGGGTACCTCCCATCAGGTAAGTATAAATTTAGCAAATCCAAAAATCAGCAACCTCGAGCCTGGATATTCTGAATCGAGCAGAACATTACTTGCTTTAATGTCCCTGTGAAATTATATGTGGAGTTGCATGATGATGAAGATACCGGAGAACAATGATGAAAGTATCAATTGAGTTGAAACATACAGCCAAGATAAAGTTAGCAAAATGAGCATAGGCTTAATCATCTTTAAGTGACATGTGGTCAAAAAGTAAAAAAAAAAAATGGTTCCATCTTCCATATCGGACTGACGCAATGCCATCGGCTGGATCCAATGACAATGTTCATTCGCCGGTTCCAGTCAAGATGACTATCAGATGAATGCTGCCCATGGAGATGAGACAATAGAGCTGAGGTTAGGCATGTAGTCATAGACAACAAGACGCTCTTGGCCCCTTGAAGCGCAATATCCACGTAAATTCAGGCAGATTTTTATGTTCTGACTCTGCCTCAAAATCTCAACCACAACAGCAAATTCCATTTCTGCTTTGTTGCTCCAAAACCTTCAATCTCCTTACAGCAATCTGGAAAATAATGAGATGTTAGACACATTGTAAACAACAAAATGAAGAATACTTAGAAAATACAACATTGACAGTCCGAAATCGGAGAAACATGAGAATCTCTCATATGAAAAAGTGACCATATAATATTCAATTTAAATTCCATGTCTAGAGCTTGTTAAACATAAAAAAGAATAAGACATGGACCCAACCACATCAATACCTGAATGCCACGGTGAAGTATTAACTACAATGACCAAAAATATAACTTTTCAAAAGACAAACCATGCATTAATGGCTGCCATATTGAATTACGATAAACCACATGATAAAATTGAAGAAGCCTATGTCCATAATGATACATTGGAGATTATATGCACATAAGCAACCAAAATAATAAAAAATTCTTGACAATTTTTAATGGAGTTCCCATCTCACATTTAGTTACAGTTAGCGAAGTCAAACTTGTAGTGAACACCAAAACAACATCTATTACAACATGATCACAACTTTAAATTTGAAGATGACAATTAAAAGACTATTAAATCCTCAAATTAAGTGAGCACATGTGAGAATCAGGAAGCCCAAAAATAATAATGCAGTGAAAAGAAGCTAATGTAACTCCAGCCGTAGAATTGGTACAACATATAAAGTGAAATGCAAATATTAGAGTACTCACTTGTTAACTTTAGACAGTAGCTAATTAGCTAACATTTTTCTTACTCAACTGATATTCTCATATGGCCGTGAGCATATGACAGCAACCTCAATACTAGATGAAATATACCTAAAGCCATAACAAACTAAATCTTATAAAAAGAACCAAAAGATCCAATATTCCTTCCGGACACTCACACAGATAATTAAGCATTTAATTCATTATCAAGGAAGAGGAAGAAGTTTAAGAATTAAATCATGGCCAGCAATGCTACTGGAATGATCAGTATCTCTTAATACTAATCACCACATCTAGATTTCATATGCACCTTTTAAGTAGGGTTATTTTATCAAAAATAAACAACCTGTAACCAACTAGCATGTTGGGAAAACAAGTCTGCCAATTGATAATGTGAAAGATTTTATCAAAATAATAATAATAATAATAGTAATATTAATATTAATAATGGGAAGGTAAAAATTCTCTGCCAGGGAAGTTACTAGTTTCTTACTACAATAAATTGTAGGGGCGGTATATTGTCCACACATCGTTCATACAGAAGTCCCCTCATTTTACTCACTTAAAAATTAGTTACAAACAAGCATTACAGGAGTTAAAAGTAATGTCAATTTTTATTGAGACTTTCTCTATTATTTATTTACAATTTTTTCATTCTGCCAATTTACCCTCATTGGACTCAAATTTCATCCCTCTAGGGGATTAGTTGAAATTCTAAAGTGTAAATTTTAAATAGTCTAATCACTTGCCCCAAAAGTTCAATCAATTAGGAAAGGGAACCGTTAAAACATTAAATTCAACACTCTCCTTCACGTTCGTGCAAGCAAAATTCTTTAAAGCCAGTAGGTACGTGGACAAACACAAACACGGGGCAAATAGTTCATTGGCCATGATATGGAGCAAATTTATATTCATCCAGGCATATATCTGCCAACGGGATTCGAACCTCAAACCTTTGGCTCGGATACTATGTGTAAGTTTCAAATGGTCTAACTACTTGTTCCAAAAACTCAAGCCTTAAGAAATGAAACCACTAAATATTTACTTCAACACAAAACATTCATTTGAATTCAGTGAACAAGAAACTAAAGAATCAGAATAAAATTTAGAGCTAATGCTTAAATTTCTGTCTCTCACAAACAAGCTCAAAAGGGTCGGACATGGCTGCTTTGCACCCCACCCACCTCTGTGTGCAAATACTCACCCTCAAGTGTACAAGAAAAGTCAATATTGTTAAAAAAGATACACATAAACGAACAACCATAGCTACTACAATGCGAAAATCAGATTCAAAACTATGAGAATATCTAAAGCTCTCCTAGTTTATCAAGCTGCCTAGTTAAGTTCCACCTGCCTTACTTTCATGTTTTCTGTATCATTCCGAGTAAATTTAGCTGAAGTCACCACCCTTGAAGCATTTATTAGCTGCAGCTCAGATTTTGGATTTTTTATTATAAACAGGACCACACTCAGAACGTGCACAGCACACAACTGAATCCAAGCACACAGATGCATGTATTGCTATTGTGAACCCATTTGCTATAACCATGCCTTATATTATACCCATTTTTAATCGATTTTATTTTGCCCAAAAACGCTTTTATGTCTCACATTTTTTGGCCTCAGGGCCGCAAAGCTAAAATCCAAAGCTACGACACTCATGCTAAACTTCCAGAAATTTTCTAGTTATTTAACACCATCTTACTCTGGCACCAACGCCGCTGCAATGCTGATGGCCAAATCAGTTTTTTTATAAAACCCTAACTAACCTTGTGATCTGTAAAAGGTGAGGATTCTTCCACTCTTCTCCTAATCCTCTCCCCTATTTCCCCTCTCATTTAGCCTCTTTATAACCCTCTCTCATCTTAATAACTGTAATTTAGTCTCACATCTAATACCTCCTATGTATGATCTAGTATATCATTAAGAATATGTATATGATCTTCAACTTGATTAACTAAATTTTAAAGGGTTGACTTATGCCCATCATATTACACTTAGGCCGAGATGTTATAGTTTACATCAGAGCCAACCTGAGACTATATTAGATAGTGGACTTGATTAGGATATGGGATATGCCATTAGTCATCGGCCAAGTGAAGGAATTTAGTGAAAAGAATTTACTAAGGTGGGTGGATTGTAATAACCCCCAATTTACTTTCACATCCAATACGTAACAGCCCAATTTTGTTCAAACCTGAACCGAATAAAAGTATTGAACTTTGGGATACTAATTCATGAACTAACCACTAAAGGTATCAAAAGATAGAAACTTGAGTGTGGACTTCTAAATGCACGTGCAGAGACATGACAACACCAGATGCATGCAACAAACTCCTAAGGATGAGCTCATGCATAAAGGGCATCATACGTGCATTGAAATGACAAAGTAGACTACAATTCCTCGAAAAATTTGACTGAGTTTCCCTTGTAATTAGGATAGTTTGAAAAAATTATCATCACAATAACATGTTTATAATTACAATTACCTTAAAAATAACCACATCAGGGCTAAAGGGTACATAGCCATCATCCCATACATCTTAGCCATCTGATAATTAGGTATGAGAAGGTATGATCCTCTATGTCACCACCTTCATTCTATTTATGCACGGTTCGAGAACAATCACGATAATTCACACATTCATACATCACAAAGCCAAATCACATTTCTAGATTTTCACAATATTCTTCAAGTGAGGAGGCTATGGTCATCTAGCCAATACTCTATTCCTGGTTTTTGTGTAAGCTCTATTCCTTTAGGAGAAAATAATCCAGAAGCTTCTCCAACCCATGGTCTCCAATGCTCTATGGTATTTGCAAAAATTATCATCACAATAACATGTATATAATTACAATTACCTGAAAAATAACCACATCAGAGCTAAAGGGTACATAGCCATCATCGCATACATCTTAGCCACCTAATAATTAGGTATGAGAAGGTATGATCCTCTATGTCACCACCTTCATTCTATTTATGCACGGTTCCAGAACAATCACGTAATTCACACATTCATACATCACAGAACCATATCACATGTCTAGATTTTCACAGGTATTTGCGTAAGCTCTTTTCCTGTAGGAGGAAATAATCCAGAAGCTTCTCCGACCCATGGTCTCCAATGCTCTAGTGGATTGCACATGTAACATAGTTTTGCTGTACCTGGTTATAATTCCATCAGTACCTGGACTCGACGGCTAGGAGAATTAGTGCAAAAAATGGGGTAGACCGGCATGACCCAGATTATTTTATCTGCAAAACAAAATGAAAAATAGTTGAGGAAAGCAAAACATTGCAACAAATTCATCATATAATATCATTGCAAGGCCAATCAGCCATCCATATACACAGCCATATGCCCAACTGGCCACCATAATCTTGACAAAATATCATAAGTACACATGTAACAAAAATGAGGCACACAGATAAGAAATCACAAACATCCCAGCAACCTCCATAAGTTTAAGTGGTCCATCTACTGGCCACCTCCAAGGCTACTCACCTAGATAAGTATAGAGAAAACCTCACTACCCTCCGGTAACTATTGGTTTTAAATAACTAATATAGCAAAACAAGAAATTGGCATATTGACAAACTTACTCATGTCAATTTGAAAATAAGAAATCCCTCACATGGGCCGCTTAAAAGAGAAGGCACACTAAAATCAGAAACCATAAATAAATAGTGATGAAATTGCACAAAGTTTCTCTCACGCCTACAATTGTATCCCAATAACAAGCATTTTAAATTTGAGTCTTTGGCCAAATACAATTTGCACTGTGATTTTCCTAAATCCATTAGGTCCAGTTCAGCTCCAAAATGACCTGAAAATGCATTTACTTACTGAGTCCATTTGGGCCCAAATACTTGAAATTTGGACTAGTAATTTCATAGGATAAAAGCCGGTAGTGTTGGCATAAGATTACACAATTACCTAGGCCCATTTGGAGTCTCCAAGCTCATGACCAATACTTGGTAAAATTTGAGCACGGTCTAAGAACACTATCCCAGCACCTATGTTTACCATGTTGGCCCATGGGCCAATAATTGATAATTTTTATGCCAAACCCGGAGAGGTCGAAACCACGTGGTCCAAGTAGCATCCCATTTGGATACCATTTGTCCTGTCTAAAAAATAGTCCAATTAATTCTTCTTGATGATTCCCAAAGTTTGAACTTTTGTACTTAATGTACATGAAACCCTAAACCCTCCACCAAGTAAAATAATTAAGTTAAAGTATGTCTTTTGAGTCGTGCATGTGTGGAGGTTTTCCTCGTTTTGCATATCCATTGTGATCTGATCATGATTCAGGGACCATGGGTTGAAATTGCATCCTATTTGGACTCCATTTGTCCTATCTAAAAAATAGTCCAGTTAGTTCCGCATGACGGTACCCTTGCTTTAGCCTTTTCAACTAAGTATACAAGAAACTCTAAACCCTAAACCCTAATGAAGGTTACCTAATGAGTGTAACACTCACTTTGTAAGACAATTATATTAAGTAAGTTTTTTGAGTTGTGCATGGTGGTGGCATTGCTTCGTTTTACATTCCAATGTGATCTGAGTCATGATTCAGGTCTCTTCTCTTTGGTAGGTATGCAGAATGAGCTCCCTAAGTTAGGACGAGGAGCTCAACTCATCTAGGCCTATATGACTCTTCTATTTCATCTTTGCTTGGCTCCATGAGGGAGGTTTTAATTGAGATTTAGGTGCAGGACCACATCATCTGCATTTTGTCATATCCCTTCAATGTGTGACCATTTAGCCGAGTTTTGCACAATTTAATGAAACTTTAAAGATGAGATCTCTTGATGGTTTTTGAATAGAGACATCCATAAAATTTACAATATAAGGCCACCCTAAACCTACTATGTAAGTATGCAAATTTTACGATTTTCACAAATAAGAGTGTGTGCAGTATAAGTGCAATGTAAGGACATGGAGGATGTAAGGGTGTAAGTATGTATGTATGTAAGTACTCATTTCTCTGGCATTTTTATGATGTTCGACTAATTCAAACTATGCTTACTACCTTGTTATGACATTCTAAAAGTTTCTCGTAGGTATTAAGATAGCCATCTGTTAGTATTATTTTATCTGTAGTTATTTTCAGACCGGTAGTCAAACTTATTTGATTATTGACAATTTTTCCTATATATATGTAGGTATGTACCTTGTATCAGTCCGGTGTAGGGGGAATGGATTGAGAGGTTCATGGTGAGAGACAGTTTTGTATTGTGTGTTCTTTTTATGTAGTCTCATATTTTGTATGACTGATGTATTTCATGGAGATATGGATTTATGTATTGGGGGGGAATATGTGATGCGTGTATTGTGGGCGGGTGCCCTAACGCCTATATTTGTATGCTGACAATGTTATGTGTGATTTGCATGTATTTTTTGTTATTTTTATTATTAACGTCGTACAGGGTACTTACTCTAGGGCAAAGACTAACAATTGTTGTTGGGTGTGTAAGCCTCAAAGTCCTAGAACATGAAAGGGAGTAACTAAGGCAGACAAAACGTATTTGGTAGTAGATGTGTTTGTGTGACCAAGAAACATGAATTAGAAGAGCTTACTATACATTCCGCTTGAAAAGACCACATAAAAACCGAGTGTCAGGGTATGCTACTTAGCATGCGATGATGTTCTATGTATTTAATTTTTGTTTGCGGGGTATGTGGAATAAATAAACATAACCCAATGTTTACTTTACCGCAGATATATCATCATCTAATCATAAGTTACCTAAATCAAGGTTGGAACCAAATATAAGAATCGAATCACGTATCTACATGATAAAAACGCAATCTCATATCTAAATTAGATGTGTTGTCTTAATGTAGCTCAAAGTGATTATTGCATCTGTCAAGTCACCCTCTTAGTTGAAGGGGAGGTGTTGTCTCTCTTGTAGCTCGTAGTGTTCATATTAGGAACCTTAAGTTTACAATATTTCCTATGTTAGTATGATTGACATGCATTTTTTGTACATCCTGTAAGGTGTCTATCGTAAGCCTCCTTGATGGTTGAGATCTGTTTCTGTCAGATTTATATGCAAGTAGTCTAACAAATAGCTTTTGAATTACATGATCAAGATTCAGTCTATTCTTCGAACCGAATTAGGATGTTACAACTTGATATCAGAGCTGACCTTTTGGACTATTAAGATGACTAGCCGTCAAAATACAAGGTATATGTTACGTATACACTATAACATGTTATGATTTACTGATGTATGTTATGTTAAGTATGGTATGTGATGTATGATTATGTTATGTTATGGTACCCCTCATGAGGTGATCCACACCCTACCGGACAGGTATGTTTTATGTGTATGCTTTCGCCTTGCTTTGTTTTAACATGTTCTGTATTGCTCGGACCAGCAAATTACCTGGGTATCAGTTGCCAAACAACTAGATTGTCAGTTTGAGCATGGTAGTTGTCACAGGGGTCCCCCTTTGGGTCTAAATTTTTCGCCTGGGACTTCCCCCTGTGCGGCATGTTTCCCTCCCTGGAAACACCAGCCAACCCCGTACGCAGCATGTGATCGCTACGCAAAGCGGCAACGCGGGCACCAACACCCAGTCCTAGTACCATGCCCGATTGCTGGTGCACCCTGATACCGTACCTGGTTACCCGTGTTAGCTCTTACCGAACAAATTATCGATCACACGGAATCGCCAAGCAGCAGCGTTATGCGTCCCAGTCCCGGTCACCCAATTAACGGCATGACCAGACCTCGGAATCACCGGTCCAGTCACTGGTGGCCAAACACGACGCAAACACTACACTTTTACGGGAAATCTCCCCAACCACTATTCCACTAGTATGAATACAGGATAACTACAAGTAATCCTACTCTTGACTACTTGTTGGTCGTGGACATGCAAACCCCACGACCTTGCCTCTCGACCCTCACTCGACAGGACTTCACTCACAACCCTCGGCAATACCTGCAGGGTTGCCGAACAACACTGGTAGGAACCTTGGTCCAAAGGCGGACCACGACTACACCGGCAGTCTGCCTTGGAGCCCCAGTCCGTCCCCCACGGGCCTGGCTGCAGCAGACTCCAAGTTCCCCTTTTTCCCGACCAAGGTGGTTCCGCCCCCACTGAGAACCCATACACTCCTACTCCTCACTTGTTGTTCTTCTCTACTTTCTGATCTGCCTCAACACAATGAAGCACCTCTTATATAGGCTTCGGGCTGGAAATAGTGCACGTCACCTCCATGGATCCTGACCATCCAATCTTCGATCAATGGCTCAGCTCGATCCACATGAGTCACCAACCTAGTGATGTCACCAACCGATCCACACCGTCGACCCCCAGATCCACGGTCCTCCTTGCCAGCTCACATCACCCCAACCCTTGGAGTTTCCAGCTGCAATTACTGGAAAGCCCCGGTGCACCCTAGCCAGTGTGGTCGAACCTCCTGGTTCGCCCCGGCTAGCCCTGGTACCGAAACCTGCACTCGGCATGCTCTAGACCCCCACAGCACTCAGTACCGGGATCCTGACTCACTCAGACCCGGACGCTCACCGCCAACCTCAACACCAGGATAGTCCTGCCCAGCATTGATCGGTCACTTTGCTGGTTCGCGCCGACGTGCTCGCTCGACACACACGGTACTGCTGCCCACATGCTCAGTCACGGTGCTCGGTCATCTGCACCCTCCGCTCCCGGTACTACTCCCGGCACGGCTCCCGGTCAGTTTCCCGGCACGGCTCGACCTCGCACGTGTCTCGATCACCCATGCTTGATACCTGCACCCGTTGGAACCACGATTGCACACCAACCCGTCCAGCACTCTGGTAGGTTTTCCACCACCCGGATAGCACCAGCTACCGGCTCTGGACTCGGGACGACTAGGACCAACCGCCAAATCCTAGCTCCCTTGGCGCCCCACGGTTACGACCTGTAACAGTAGTTTAGATGGCAGATAGACGGTGCAGAGGTAGGCCCATTGCTCAGACGTAGTGTACCACTGGCACCCACACATGTTAGGCGATCCCAATTTCCCATGCGTGATGCGGCAAGGGGATCAAGGGCAGTGATTGTCAGAATGCTATTAGAGGAGCAGTGGGCCTTTGTGAGAAGCAATTACGAGCCCGCGAAGACCACAAACTTGAGCGATAGGATTTAGGCAGATTATTGGATATAGTCCGTGACATGGCAGTGGCAGTGGAGAAATTGCAGAGAGGTCTGTGAAGGTGGAGCCTCTCTTGAGACCTGTTAGCCTGATAGAGTATCTCCACGAACACCACCGAGAGCAGAGTGTGTGAATGTTCCGACAACTCGACCAGCAGTAGGGCTATATGACATGACACTACTAGGGAGCCACCATGAGCACCGATTCTGAGATAGGTGGGTTGTGAGTAGATGGCACTACATGGTTCATGGTTCACATTAGTAGTCTAGAGAAAGATGGGATGTTGACCATTTTTTGAAAAATGGTGGATGACTATTCATTGGAAGCACAAGCCTCGAGATTGTCTTGGAGTGGGTAGGCACAGCTAGAGGAGTGTTGAAACACATTGGATGTTTGGCAGAGCTTTGGATATGCATGGCTATAGGTGTCGTGCAAGGTGTATGTAAGATTTGGTGGGAGTCTGTCCATACTACATTCTAAGGGTCAAGAGTGTTGGAACAAATTAGCTGGGAGGAGCTTAGAGAGGTATTAAGTCCAATACTTCTTTACCGTCCAATGTCAGAAGATGAAGGAATTTGTAGCTTTGGATCTGGGGATATAAGTGTTGCAGAGTACCACACAAGGTTCCTGACCTTAGAGAGTTTTGTGCCTGGCAGCTTCTTCAGCAAGAGGGAGCGGATGACACAATTTGTTTTGGGTTTTAGGATCCGTATCAGATCTATTGTGGCCACCTTCTTATGTGTGACCCTAGCAGAGGCAGTTATGAGGGCACTAAAGTGCAAACATGCCCAAGAGTCACACCACCAGGCTAGAGACTGCGGTCAGTCCAGCTGACAGGGCCAAAGATGAAGGACAATTGATAGAGTGACGGTGTATGCCTTAGAGGGTCAGTGTGAGATCCCTCAACTTAGTCCCACATCTAATATTTACTAGGAAAAGATCCTGTTTATAAGTGGGAATGGACTATAGATCTTTAATTTCCGGGGTACCCATTTTAAAGAGATGACTTAGCCTATTACGTTGCACTTTGGGCTGGGTCATTACAAATGGTATCAGAGCCAACCTGGTTCCATGTTAGATGGTGGGATAGACTAGAGACGTTGGCTAGGCTGCCGGTCACGGGCCAAAAAGGTCATGGGCTGGGGTTAGCAACGGGCCAAGACTAGAAACGTTAGCTAGGCTACCGGTCACGGGCCAGAAAGGACGTGGGCTGGGGCTAGCAACGGGCCAAGAATAGGCATTTTGGGGACGAAATTTCCTAAGGTGGGTGGATTGTGAGATCCTTCAACTTAGTCCCACATCGAATACCTACTGGGAGAAGATCCTGTTTATAAGTGGGAATGGACTAGAGAACTTTAACTTCCGAGGTACCTATTTTAAAGAAATGACTTAGCCTGTTACGTTGCACTTTAAAACGGGTCGTTACAGGTGGTATCAGAGCGACCTGGTTCCATGTTAGATGGTGGGATGGACTAGGGACGTTGGCTAGGCTGCCGGTCACGGGCCAAAAAAGGTCGTGGGCTGGGGTTAGCAACGGGCCAAGACTAGAAACGTTGGCTAGGCTGCCGGTCACGGGCCAAAAAGACGTGGGTTGGGGCTAGCAACGGGCCAAGAATAGGCATTTCGGGGATGAAATTTCCTAAGGTGGGTGGATTGTGAGATCCCTCAACCTAGTCCCACATCTAATACCTACTGGGAAAAAATCCTGTTTATAAGTGGGAATGGACTATTGATCTTTAACTTCCGGGGTACCCATTTTAAAGAGATGACTTAGCCCATTACATTGCACTTTGGACCAGGTCGTTATAGTCAGCAGATACAGAAATTACCCCGATAAAGTTAGACCTTCCAGACCCATGTATTGTCATATACCAGAGATTACCAGGAGGAGCACACGGGCCCGCACTATTAGAGGAGACATGACAGTGATTGCCTGAGGATCACAAGTGCCTGACTTCACTTATGTCTAGGTAGGGCACCGTGCAGCTGTATGCCTAGACGGCCACAATAGCAGCAACATTACCTACCTCCACAACAGATACAGTACCTACCTCCACCATGACTATAGTATGAATTGCCACTACCACAGCACCGAGGCTTGCAAGCACCGCCATAATGGCCACTCCTTCCAGCACTAGCCCATCCTCAAGGGCAACAACTTAGGGGTGACCTGTAGCCACGAGCGTACCATAGACAATTTGGCCAGCAGGGCCAGAAGGACTAAGAGACAGGCACATTTGGCAACATTAGACATGGCACCGTTGGCCAGTGATGATCTTGAGTATGCATTACGCAAATACTGACCACAGGACCAAGCAGTATGGCCAGATGTACGCAGCCATAGCAGAGGAGACAATTTAGGATACCACCGTCATCACAGGCACACTCCTTATCCATTATGTTACCGTTGTAGTGTTTTTTGATTCGGGTAGTACACATACCTTCTTAGCAAAATTTTTCATAGAAAAGATCAGTGTGCCAGTGGAGGACCTAGGACACGACTTAGTTATGTCAACCCTACTAGAGCTACTCTCACCGCTGGACTCACTGACAAGTCTTGTTGACTAACTTTGTAACCATCCCGATGAGAGAGTTCGGTGCCATCTTTGCCATGGACTGGGGTATAGATGTTGATTGATTGTCAGAAGATGAAAGTTCAGTTTCACCTCTCATGCAAAGAGAGAGTCAGATTTCACAGCAAAGGTGGTGGTAGCCGAGCTAGCCTTATCGCTTTCAAGAGAGCCCCCGGCAGTTAGTAGAGAGATGGTCTGAGGCTTTCCTCAACCGCATTGTGGCCACAGGTGAGCAGCCAAATCCAGTCACATCTGATGTTCTGAGAGGTGGAGACATATGTTGTGCACGTGTATGTGTGGTATGCTATATGTGAGTCATGGCCCTAGTCTCCCTTAGTGCTCAGCGCCACCCTGCTAGACACTACATCGTCTTGGCTCTCATTCTCATGTTTATTTGAGTCGTGCCTAGTTAGGTTTAAGATTGTGTTTTTCAGGAATTTAGATTTCTTGTTAAGTGTTTGGAACTCATTTTAGTCGGTCCTAACCACTGCAGGAACCATGGCACAGTTCCAAAGGTCATCACAGCTGCCTAGGGTGAAAACCTTAAGCACACATGTGCAGGAAGCAGCGCATAGGCTCCCCTGATGCCCTTGTGTCGGGACCTGGGTAGGTTTGGGTTTTTAGTCTAGTGCAACAGCGCCAGCACGGTTCCCATTGCACCCAGCCGATACCTCGTTTTCACCCAGGCCATGCTTGTGTTGTCAACGGGCCATGTTATTTGGTCCGGCTGATTAGTGACCAGTGACTTTGCACCCTGCTAGTGCCCTTGCTTTGACAGTTTTTCCCTTTTCTATAAAAACCCACCTTCTCCTCTTTTCACCTTTCCACCATCATTGTTTGACCGCTCCTTGCCTCCCAGCCATCTTCCATCCCTTCCTTGCTCTCTCCTGGTCTCTCAAGCTTCTCTAAACCATGCCTGGCCTCTAGGGTTGAAGGTCTTAGGGTAGGAAGCCCCAAGGGATCTCCCCTAGGCACCGCACCATTTGATGTAAAAGTTTCTCATTTTCCCTCTCTCTCATTTTTGTTGTATTGTTTGTGTGTAGATCTGCTTACTTGAACATTTTTTTGGAATTTGAATCATGTACATATGTATTCTAGGAGTTCATTGGATGTGGGAATCATCATTTGTGCATGTTTATAAAAATAGTTATACATTTTTTAATGATATGTTGTCATTGACTTGCAGTATTTTAGTGTAAAATACATATCTCAAGTTAGGAATGGTCTTTTTGCATGATTTTAGTCATGTTGTCTTTATGAATGATAGATCTAGAACTTTGATGCATGTCATTTCATTTGATATGACAGTCACTAAGACTTGTATGACCTTTCCCTAATTTTTACACCATGATGTAAGTCATTGTTGATGTCTATCATTTTCATGATTGTAGGTGTTCTTGTTGCGTTTCTCTTGCAAATATTACATGCTAATCTAACCACTTTAGGGGTCTAAAAAAACCCCTAATCATTTGGTGTGTTTCTTGTGATGTATGTAGGCCTTGCCATGCTCTATAGTTTTGCTCTTTAATGAGCTAATTAAAAGTCTTTAATAAAATCTTTAAAAATTATAGTTGGACTCCCTAATTGTCTACTGACAATATGTAAGTTTTGGTTCTAATTAAAAATCATTTATGCAGTTAGGGAATATTGTTTTCTGGAGTGTGCAGGATCATAGGCTGAAACCCTAACTCTAGATGTAAAATCTGAAACCCAAGTTAAATGGTGATGAAATTATATGAAATATCTTCTAAACCTTGGGTTGTGTCTCAATAATATCCCTTTGAACTTTTAGAGTCTTTGTTCGAGTAGAATTTGTGTTAGAATTTTTCCAAGCCTTTTAGGTCTAGCTAGCTCCACAAATGACGTAGACAATGCCTTCACTTTCCAAGTCTACTCAGCCCAAATCCTTGTAATTTGGACTTGAAACTTTATAGTATTGAAGCCCATGGTATTAGATAATGTTACCTACTTACCCAGGCATATTTGGAGTCTCCAAGCCCATGAACAATACTTAATAACTGCTCCTAACACCTAAGCCCGACCTTAGTGATCTTTGTTTACCATATTGGCCCATGAGCGAGCACATCATCAATTATATGGTCTTTGTTTACCATATTGTGTGTCAAATCCTTAGAATATCTGTAAAATGCAGAAAAAAATAATTACTTTATTTTGTTTAGGGTTTTGTAAATCTTAAAAGAGCCATAAATAATATTTAATTAAATTAATTCTTAAAAATCAATATCATAAATTATCAATTATAATCTTTACAGTACCTGTACAATGGTTTTAAATAAATTTTGTTTATTAAATTTTTGGGAATAAGACCTATTTGATTAATTCAATAGTCAATTTTTTTACTTTTCGTTAGCACACAAATGATATAATTATAAGTGATTACACTCTTTTCTATAAAATTTAATGTAGTGACTTCTTCAATTTAATGTAGTCACCTATTTGTGACTTCTTAAATTTCACACATATTCTTCTCTATAAAAAAGGGTTCTGTTAATGTTAAATGAAACATCCTCTGGATAGTTTGTAAGTAAATTTGGCTCATAAAGGAAATGTTTTAGAGAAGTTTCATCTATATTAGGATCGTGTGTCATAGTTATGGGTGCCTCATCATAATTCTAGGTTCATATAATTACTCGATATGTTATATATTCCTTTGTGGGAGGCTTGGTCGGCAGAAACCCACATTCGACCACCATACGTCGAGCGCAACCAGGGTTAAATAATTGGCTCAGTCTGACATAGGGCAGCACCCTTAAAAAATTACTACGTGGGAGTCTTGGTCGGCTTGAGCCCACATTTGACCACCATTCGCCAAGAGCAACTAGGGTCAAAGAATTGACTCAGTCCAACACATGGTAGCACCCTTAAAATTCTTGAAAACTTAATTACCTACCCCCAAGCTGAAAGGGGTGATAGGGTGCAGTTAGGGTTGCTAATTGAGCGAGCCATCTCGTGATCATTTAGTGTTCGGCTCCGCTTGACTCGACTCGAAACTCGACATTTAAATGCTCGACTCGAACTCGACTCAAACTTGAATCTTACGAACCGAGCTTGAGCAAAGTCGTGTTCGACTCGACTCGACTCGGTTATAACTCGAAATCGACTCGAACTCGACTCGATAAAATAATATAATAATATAGTCTTTATATTATATTATATTATATTATATTATATTATATTATATTATATTATATTATATTATATTATATTATATTATATTATATTATATTATATTATATTATATATATATATATATATATATATATATATATATACATGCAATATAATAACAAAGAAGCAAGATAGTTGAGATGGTAAGTATTCACCTTGATGACTTCAAGGTTGTGGGTTCAAACCACATTGGCCTCATTTTTTTTTAAGTGAAGTACTTTTGACTATTAATCGAGCTGGTCTCGAGCTAATGAACGAGCTGACGAACGAGCTTATAAAAATTAAGCAGTTAAGTATATTCGAGCTCGAGTCGAGCTCGAACACATAAAAGATATTCGAGTCGAACTCGAACATGTATGTCCAAAACTCGTTCGATCTTGAGTCGAGTTCGAACGAGTTTTGAACTATTCGAGCCGAGTTTGAACACATGTTGAGCTCGGCTCGCTCGCTCAATCAACACCCCTAGGTGCAGTGGTGTAAGATGGCTCATTGTGCACTTGTAATACCAAAAGGGTGAGTCAATGACAAATATTGGTAACTACAGGCCGAGGGCTACGTAGTATGTGTACGCATACATGGGATTGTAACTAGATAAGCAGATAAGCAGCCACCCTCCTAGCATCTTAAAAGCTCAGCATAGGCTCAAAATCACTAAAAGTTGAATTAATGTTATTGTGGAATATATTATTTTTTCTTTTAATTATATGACTTAGTGATTTATCACTAAAGTAGAATTGCTTCCGCAGGTATGAGGCTGGAAGGATGGGTAGAGTCGGGACAACTCGAAGACTCTATTATTAGACTATTTATTTTTTAGATCATTTGCATGGCAGTGGGATTTTGGTTCGGCTCATAGGGCTTAGATTATTTTGAGTATTTATTATATTATATTTTATGCCATGGTTTATAAAATCTTGAAAATTAATAGAAAATTAATTTTTGAGACTCTTAGTTTCATATAGTAACACTTGGCTCGTGGCTTAGAACAGGTAGGTCGTTATAAGTCGTATTAGAGCTGTGTTTCCCACAGAACCATACAAATCAATCATTACCTTGGTTAAAGTCTAAGAGTTCACTGTCCCAAGGGTAAAATTTCTTTTATATAAGCATTGATCATTCTTTTATAGAATTTAGATGGTAGGTAATTATGGGTGTACCACTTGTGTGTCATGCTAGGTGCACGTGACACTTAACCAATGAATGTATATTGGATGCCTTTACAATTGGATGTATTATGGGTGTACCACTTTTAGTATAGGTGGTATGGGACACTTGTGCGATATGGATAATAGTGTCATTGGACAGTGTGCCTCACTTTAGCTAAGCATACGAGTGACAATGCTGAAATAAAAATAAAATTAAAAAAATTGTAAATCCTGATTTTTCTAAAATGAATTTTTTAGGAAAATATGAAGATATTAAAAATAACTTTTATAGAGCTAGATACAATTATACCAATGCATAGAGGAAGAAATGCTTAAGATAGGATAAAAGAAGTTAGATAAATGAGTGATTTTCTTTTATAACCCTATTATATTTTTTGGACAAAAATTCCCAAGTTAGGGAGATTGTAAAACTGTGATTTTTCTCCTTATGACCTTGTGGACGGAAATTCCCAAGTTGGGGAGAATGCAAAACTCAAAAAAATAATTAGGTTATTTTGTTTAGGGTTTTGTAAATCTTAGAACGAACCATAAATAAAATTTAATTAAATTAATTCTTAAAAATTAATATCATAAATTATCAATTATAACCTTTACAGTACCGTTACAATGGTTTTAAATAAGTTTTATTTATTAAATATTTGGGATTTGGACCCATTTGCATTAATTCAATAGTCAATTTTTTGACTTTTTGTTTCACACAAATGATATAATTATAAGTGATTACATTCTTTTTTATAAAATTTAATGTAGTGCCTTCTTCAATTCCACACATATTAATAAAGTTTAATATAGTGACTTCTTAAATTTCACATATTCTTTTATATAAAAGAGAATTTTATTGATGTTAAATGAAATATCCTCTAGATAGTTTATGAGCAAATTTGGCTCATAAAGGAAATGTTTTAGAGAAGTTTCATGTATATTAGGATCGTGTGTCATAGTTACGGGTGCCTCATCACAATTCCAGGTTCGTATAGTTGCGGGTGTCATAGTCTTGGTCGGCCTGAGCCCACTTTGACCACCATGGGCCAAGCGCAACTGGGTTCAAAGAATTGGCTCAGTCCGATACGGGGCAACACCCTTAAAAAATTACTATATGGGAATCTTGGTAGGCCTGAGCCTAGATTCGACCACCATGCATCGAGTGCAATCTAGGTCAAAGAATTGACTCAGTTCGACATAGCGTAGCACCCTTAAAATTCTTGAAAGATTAAATACTTGTCCCCGTGTAGAAAGGGATGATAGGGCACAGTGGCGCAAGACGGTTCATTATACACTTGTGATACGGAGATGTTGAGTTAATGGCAAATATCGGTAACTATATGTCGAGGGCCACATAACGTGTGTGCATATACATGAGATTGTAGCTAGATGGGCAGTCACCCTCCTAGCATATGAAGAGCTCAACATAGGCTCAAAATCATTAAAATTTGAATTAATGATGTTGTGGAATATATTAGTTTTTTCTTTTAATTATATGACTTACTATTTTTATCATTAATGCAGAATTGCCTCCGCAGGTATGAGCATGGAAGGATGGGTAGAGTCGGGATAGCTGAAGGACTCTGTTATTGGACTATTCTTTTTTCTAGATTGTCTGCATGACAGTGGGATTTTGGTTTGGTTCATGTGGCTTAGATTAATCTGAGCATTTATTATATTATATTTTATGTCATGGTTTATAAAATCTTGACAATTAATAGAAAAATTAATTTATGATACATTTAGTTTTATATAGTAATACTTGGCTCGTAGCTCGGAATGAGCGGATCGTTACAATATCAGATCCCACTGGTGCAAAATTTAGCCTAGTTGGACAAAACCCTAAGTTTAGACTTTTATACATAATGTACATGAAACACTAAACCATAATTAAGGTTACCTAATGAGATTTAACGCTCCATTAAGTAAGATAATTAAGTTAAGTGTGTTTTTTGACTCGTGAATGTGTGGAGACATTGCTGCTTTTTGCTTGCTGACATGATCTGATAGTAATTCGACTTTCATCTCATTGCTAGGGTATGTGGACTGAGTTCGCCAAGGTAGGACAAACAGCTCAACTCATCCATGTCCATAGGACTCTTCTTTTTCATCTCCACTTAGATCCATGAGTGAGTTTTTAATCGAGTTTTAGATGTAGTACACTGTCAATGGCACTTTATGAGATCCTCTGATTCCAGACCTTTTAGCCGAGTTTTTCGTAGTTTAATAAAACTTAAAGGGTGTGATCCTTGATGGTTTTTGAATTGAGAGATTGATAAAACTTATAATATAAACCCCTACCTAAGCCTATTATATAAGTATGTGGGAGGGTACGTATGAATTGTAATAGTACTCTTTCATACCTTAAAGTGGTGTAATTTAAGTAGGGTACTGCGAATGCAGCGTGTTCCTTATGTGTAAAACCATACCTTTTCGCCCAACAATTTTAGTCATTGTTCGATTGCGAGCCACATTTAATTGCTTGCCCAACACTTTTTATCATGTGCTTATATATGTTATGTATGTGTGAACCAAAACCTTCATCACTCCAAGTGGTCCATGCCACCTGAAGACACTACCCCATCTCAGCACTTATTTTTTATTTTATTTGTGTCAAGTCTAGTTAAGCTTAGTACCGAGTCCATAGCGAGTATAGATTACTTATTGCATGTTTGAAATCCCTTTTGGTCAATCCTAGCCCTTGGGAACCACAACACAGTTCTCAAGGTGTGTAAACCCTAGGTGTGCATAAACTTCGTCCATCGCGAAGACACGTAAATCATGCCAGCTACTTTGCGCCAGAAATTCTTGAAAATAGGCTCTAGTCATAGTGCCCTTGTGCCATGATAGCACCCTTGCACCGTGATAGCGCTTTTGCGCCAAGAAAGTTTACCCGACTCTTGCATGCAGTTCAGTTCAGCAGTTGTGTGCCCTCGTTTTTAGGGTTTCCTTGGTCAGGCTTGGCAGAGGCCAGTGCCCATGTGTTGGAGTTGTTTCCCTTTTTTGTAAATAGAACCCCTCGCCTCCACTTTTTATCTCCAAGAGGCCTCCCCTTAGATCTGTATGAAGTGAAGGTCTCAAGTTTCCTCCCTTATTCGCATGTTTTGTGTCTGTCGTATGTTTGTATAGCTGTATTTATATTTTTCTTATATGGTTAACATGTATATCTTTTGTTAGGAATAGTTAGGCTTTGGAATCAAGTTGAATTCATATGTACGAAAATAGTCATGAGTTTTGAAAGGTCTATATGCTTCTATGCCCACTATTTCAATGTAAAATTTCATATCTCATATTTTAGATCTCATATTTGGATGATTCTTGCCTTTTTAGCTTCTTACGGGATAGGTCTACAGGTTTGGTTGAGGTTGTTTCTACTGATTATGCATGCATATGTGAGCATGAATAGGTGCCAAACTTGGAGAAAGATAATAGCTTTCTTGGTCCCAATGACCTGGCTACCCATTTCCCTAATTTTTACACCTTGTTTTAGGATGTATTTAAATGCTATCTTTTGCATGGTTATTTTTCAAGATGTTAGAAACCTTATTTTAAAATACTATGCTAAAATAACTTGATTAAGGGCACGAACAAAACCTAAATTTATTGTGTGTTTGTTGTTCTGTTGATGTGCTATGACATGCTCTGTGATTGTGTCCTTAGTAACTAATTAAAAATTATTAATAAAATCTGTAAAAGTTATAGTTTGGCTCCCTAATTGTCTAATGAAAATTTGCTAGTTTTGGTGTTAATTAAAAATCTTTCAAGTGGTTAGTTAAGCCGGTATTTCGGAGCATGTGAGAATATAGGGTGAAACCCTACTTCTTTAACTTCAAATTTAAACTCCAAAACCCTAGCTAAATGGTGATGAAATTGCATTAAATTTCTCCCACACCTTAGGTTGTGTCCCTATAATATTATAATAAAATTTGGGAGTATTTAATTTAGCAAATTTCATGTTAGGATTTTCCCAAGCCTAATAAGTCTACCCAGCTCTAGAATTACAATGGCTAATATATTCCATTATCGAGTCCACTCAAACCCAAATCCTTATACTTAGAGCCTAAAATATTACCAAATCTAAGCCCAAAGTAAGCTGCTGCTTTTGGATAACTGCATCTACATACTTAGGCCCATTTGGAGTCTACAAGCACATGAACAGCAGTAACAAAACTTGGTGTGCGGCCTAGAAGCAGTGTTCCTCGTACCTTACCCCAACTTTAGTGGGCCTTGTTTACCACATTGGCCCGTGGGCTAGTACTTGGTAAATTTTACACCCAACCCTTAGATTGTCAAGGCCCATTGGGACAAATTTTAGCTCATTTGGGTGCCATTTGGCTGGTCGAAAAAATCATCTAGTTAAGTCTGTTCCATTAAACATAAGTATTGGACTTTTTCAGCTAAGTGGACATGCAAACACAAACCTTAATAAAATATTACCCAATGACGTTTATCACTCCATTAAGTAAGTAATTAATTTAAGTATCTTATGTATTGTGCATGTGTTGAGACCTTGCCTCGATGTGTGTGCCAATATAATCCGAGGTTAATTTTGGTTTCATCTCCTTGCTAGGTTAAACGGAATGAGCTCGCCAAATTAAGATTAGAAGCTGGACTCATCCTACTTCGCTAGACTGTCTTTCACTTCAAATTTGATCGACTATGTGAGTGTTGAGTTTTATCCTAGTTTTAGATGTAGAATGTTGCACCAATATTTGTCAAATCCCTTCGATAATAAGCCATTTAGCCGAGTTGTTCCACAGTTTAATACAACTACAAGGATGAGATCCCATATTAGTTTTTGAACTGGAGATCTAGAAAATAATTATATAAGACCCAACCAAAGCCTATTAAATAAGTACACATAATATTATAGATTGTACAAATAAGAGAGTGTGTGGTGCGACTTGTATGAATTGCACTAGTACTCCTTTAGACCTTAAAGTAGGGCAATGTATGAGGGTATTAATAATGCAGCACATTTTCAAAAATTATAGCACTAATCTAACTGTTTTGGGCCACCTGAGTACCATGGTGGTTGATATATTGAAGATGTGAATGTGTAAACTTATTATATGAATATGTTTTTGTCGTGAAAGCGAGTTGGAGTGTGAAATAAGTTATCTTTGCTTACCGCCTTGTGAGGTATTCTAAAGTATATGATTCCCCGTGGGTGTTTAGACACCCATTTGCTAGCATTGTGTTATTGGTAGTTATTTTCGGACCGGTGATCAACTTCTTTGATTATTGATGTTTTTCTTATATATTATACGTAGGCAAGCTTCATGTAGTGGTGGCCGGCAATGGCGGAAGGAACAAGTGGCTCATCGCGGGGGTACCATTCGTTGTGTTTTCCTATTAACGGTTATGTATTTTGCAATGAAATTCAATGTAATATGATCCCCTATGTAGACTTAATGCTATGATGTCGAATAAGATCAAGTGTTGATTGATACCTTGCTTGACATGATATGTTGAGTGCTATTTGATGTTATTTTATTTAACTAACTTTCTGTGCAAGGTAACTTTGGGCTATTAACTAACGTAAGCCTCACAGTCCTCGAACTGATGTTGGAGAATTTCAGGTACACTAAACTTATTTAGTTGCAATTGTGTATGTGATAGAGTAATGTGAATTGAATGAGCACACAGTTCACACAGTTTAAAGTGTCCACGTGAAGACCAAGTGCTCGGGTATAATGCCCTATATATGTGTGGTTAATTTATGTTCGAGGGTAGAACAGGTAACCACGACCTTGTGTTATGCAACTCAAGTTCAGCATCATCATATGAAAAAGTATGCCCTAACTTCAAGGTTATAACTAAGTATAAGAACCGAATCATCCATCTGCATTGTCAAAGCTCAACCTCTTAGCTACATTAGGGGATTTATCTTCGTACTTCTAAAACATTATTAAACTCGACACACAAGGAGCCAAGCAGAGGAGAAGAAAAGGAAGTCCTACGGGCCTGGCTAAGTGAAGTTATGTGTCCAAGATCAACAAGCACACCACCGTAACCTAGTAAGGAGATGAAACCTGAATCTAACTCGGATTATATTGACATGCACATCTAGGCAAGGCCTCAACACACACACAATACGTAAGACACCTAATCAACTTAATTACTTGCTTAATGGAGTGCCAAACCTCATTAATTAACTTAATTAGAGTTTAGGATTATTAGTACACTTTGTTCGAAAAAGTCCAGCATAAGGTTTAATTGAATGGACTTAATTGGAAGATTTTTTGGATGAGCCCAACAATGCCCAAATGGGCTGAAATTTGTCCAGCGGACACTTTAAGGGTTGCATACAAATTTACTAAGTTTTGGGCCATGGGTGAATAGAGTAAATAAGGCCTACTAAAGTGTTGGCAACAGTGTTCCTAGGTCTCGTACCTGCCTTGTTAAATTTTTTCATGGGCTTGGAGACTCTAAATAAGCCTGGGTAAATGGGTAAAGTTAGCAAACACAATAGCCTTAAATATTGTGAAATTTTAAAGTCCAAACTCTAAGGATTTGGGTCTGAGTGGACTCAGCAAGGGAAAGCATTTGCTAGGTCATTTCTAAAGTTGTCTAGACCTAATGGGTTTGGGAAAATAATAATGCAAATTCTAATGGCCCAAACCCTATTAGTTGCTAAATGGTTAAAGATCACAGGGCGCTTCGAATAAAAGACTTCTTTGAATTGCATTAGCATATGGATTGACATTCAATAAAATCAAATAGACGTTCCTCGGGAAGAAATCAAGAATTTCTAATATCTTCTCATTCTATTTCGTCTGAAATTTTCTAGTATAAATGATACAGATACTGTACGAATCGATTCTTTTGAAGTTCATGAAATTGCACTACCATTAAGCTAGGTTTTCGTATTTTACATCCAGAGTTGAAGAACTAAGGTTTCACCTTGTGTTCCTGCACACGATAGAATACCAGATTAACTAACTACCTATATTATTTTTAATTGTTACCAAAATTTATATCATAAATATTAATTAACTCAATAGTTGGATCATTGGAGTTATCGGATTATTAATTAAAGATTTACTTTGTTAACCATAGGTATTCTATCAGGAGCAGGAGTAGTATTAGTGAAAAGAGGGGTGAGGATCTTATTGGAATTGAAAACCTAAGGAAACCTAGGCATGTGTTACTTGGACCATATTCGCTACTTATTTTCATATGGGAACAAATCATTGTTTGAAGTACATGCATTCATGTTTCTGGTAGACACTTAAGAGAGTCCGTATGTACTTTTTATAGATTTTATTAACATCGTTTAATAGGGTTTCAAAGGAGCACAAAATTAGATCATGACATAGCACATCAACAACACAACAAACACACCAAACGATTAGAGGTTTTGTCCATGCCTTTAAGGTGATTGTATTAGTGTGTTATTTTCACAAGAGAAAGACAACATGCACAACTACAAACTTTCAAAACATTTGCATTAAAAGCAACCTATAACGAAGGTATCAAAATTCAGGAAAGGGGCGGGCAGGTCACATGACCACGAAGGATGCTACCTTTTTCCAAGTTTGGCACCTGTACATGATCATACATGCCATAACAGACAAAATGATACTCATGAAACTTGTAGATCTATCATTCATGAATACACAAGCCCAATAGCATGCAAAAATACCATCTATAACATGAGATATGCATTTTAGACTAAAATAGTGCAAGTTAATGACAACAGATCATACAAAATGAATAACTATTTTTATAGACATGTAAATTACATGATTTCAAATCCTACTAACTCCTAACACACAGACATACATGAAAAAGTATGAAACATATATATTCGAACAAGAATCTACACAAATAGAAGCATCAAAATTAGAAATGACAAAAAATGGAGAGACTTTTACCTCAACTGGTTCCTAGAGTAGGTCTCCTGGGGCATCCAACCTCATGACCTCAGCTTGGAGACACTAGGAGAGGTGGGGAGGGGCTAGAGAAGGATACAAGATACTAAATACCAAGGGAAGGGTCGAAGCAGAGGAGGGAAATGGTAGAAATTGAGGGGAAAGGGGCATTTTATATAAGTGATAAAAAGCACTAATGCTACAGCACTGTCATAGCACCTTTGCATTGGCCTTTGCAAGCTGGACCACAGGCAACAGGGAAACTAAGGCATGCGATCTGCTAAACCAAACCACACACAAGGCTGGGTCAAACTGCTAGGCACAAGAATGCTGGCCGAGCTCCTTTGTGCCCATGGCAGAAATGGGGGGAAGTTTTAAATTTGGGCACAAGGGTGCAGGGCTAGCACATTTGCACCCATATCCAAAACCCTAAACGCGAACCCTGGAAAGGCATCTTTACGCCAAGCACAAGTTGCATGCCCTTAGGATTCACACCCTAAGGAGGCCATGCCATAGGTCCCGTAGGGGCTAGGATCGATCAAAAAAGGGTTTGAATACACAATAAGAAAACTAAAATCGCAAGAGACTTTGTCCTAACATTTAACTAGACTCAATTTGACTTAACCAAGAGGACAAAAGGCCAAACACTTAGTGTCCATCTAGGGTACCAAAGTCAGAAGAGCCTAGGGTCGGGCGAAGACATGCCATACCATACTCAAATTATGGCTAAAAGGGTCAGCCCCTACTAACCCAATCTGGGTAGAGACCGAATAGACTCAAAAAGCCTCGGCTAGTGGCCCCAGTTTTACAGATGCATGTACACAAATCTATACAAATCCAGCAAAGCGAAGTCCAGATAGATCTATAAAGAAAAAAATTCATGGTGTTCTTGCCAATCAGGCGAGAATGATGGTTATTATTTCAATGTTTCTTGTGACATTTGACCAATTACCGGCTATTGTTGGCCGTCAATGGTGAGTTTCTGTAGTCGTCGGCGAGTCTGCCATTGCCGCAAATGCGAATGTATCATATTACTTGCAATGTATAGTAAGACATAGATCTCCAGTTCCGAACAGGAGAATGGTTAATTATGCATGGTTAGGAATAGTTAATATAATTAAAACCATTGAATTCTCATAGATATAATATAAATGAAGCATTAATAAAATGCAAATCAGATAAATCAAATAGACGGCTAAAACTGATACCAATGAATATGGTAAAGTAATGCAAAATTACTCACCACGTATACGCAGCAAAGAAATTAACTTCCACTTTCGATAAATTCACAATTTGGAAATTATCTAGTTCTTAAACCATTCCATGAGAGTTATCCCACACGACTGTGTCAAAATCATATCAAATTGTAACATATATTTCGTTCTAACTAGAGACACACAGACATACGCATACACATATGTATAGAAAGTGAGAATGTGGAGGTATTTATGAATATTAATACTTTTTGGCTGATAACTTTTGATAAAAATGTTGTTAACTTTAGGAGGTGCAACCTATAGTTAATAACTAGTAATTAAATAATAACTTCTAATAATTATAATTCCATAAATAAGATTTTAAATATTTTTAGTTACATAATTAGAAGTAATTTTTTACTACAATTTAATTAAAAAATAAGTTACGTTGACAAAAAAATTTATCAAATAAATGACATTAATGGTATCAATTTCATTACAAAATAAAAACTTAAGTCATAAATAACATGATCGAGTTGATTTTAGTTACATCATTCTCATTAGCAAGTTAATTATAATGTTGACAACATCATAAGTAATATATATGTAAAAATGATAAGTTAATTTAAAAATAATGTCTAAAAACTAAATTATCAAATTTATTGCTAAAACATACATACATACATACCTCTCTCTCTCTATACACACACGCGCGCGCGCGCGCACACACACAGATATATATATATATATATATATATATATATATATATATATATATATATAGAATGTAATAATGATATTTAAATATCCATAAATTACATTGGTATAGTCGAACTACTAATTAATAGCATGACCTATTTTTATCACCTTATTTTTAATTAGTTTATTTTATTAATTTTTTTCAACCAACCTATAATAATCATTATTAAAATATGCATAAAATGCATTAGTACAGTCCAAATATGAATTGATGACTTGGCATATTTATCAACTTATTTTTGAATAATTAATATAAGTGTTGATGATATTATCACGTTCAAATGAAAATAAGTTAATCAAATTTAATTAATTAATTTTTCATAAGGAAATCTATAGTAATAAGTGCATTAATAGATTTAAAAAAGTTGACAAAAATAATGTAATCATAGAATAAATTGATAAAATAACTTAGTTACAAAAATAAGTTGATTAAACATTTTGATCAAAAATAAATTAATTGAACAATAAAATTATTAAAAATATTGATTAGAAAAGTTAACTTATAATAACAATGAAAATCCACACAGCCCCCTCTTTTTCTTGTCAAAACAACAACTAAAAATATAAAAAATAAAATTAAACATACTCATTCCATCACCCACGACCACACTTAAACACACACAAAACTTTAAAAAAATAAATGAAAATAAAATACTTCTCCCACCCTCCCCCACCATCCTACCCTAACACCTGTTGTATGCCAAAATCCCACATTTAAAGTTTTGTGGGTTTATGAGGAGTCCTCTCCCTATAAATAAGGTTCCTCCCTTTTGGTTCTTAACATTCCAAAATTACCATCCTTAGTAAATTATTTTCTTTCTCTCATTTTGTGATATTTCTTTGATTATTGAAATATTATTTTTGTAGTGTCTGATGACGTAAGCCTCGTTAAATTTTGGTGTTCTTTTTGTTTCTTTTATGTCTATTTAATAGCTATTGTCAGGTATAGTTGTTGTTAATTATTGTGCTATTTAAATTACTTGATAAAATTCTGCCTAGGAGGAGTTGGTTTTTAAGCGGACCATGTGCCCCACCATACTTTCCTGGGAATTTTATCTTAGGGTAATTTTTAATATAATAATTTTATCTTAGGGTAATTTTTAGTATAATAATTTTTTCGCTAGTCATCTAGGTAATAGTTCTCAAAGTGAAAGTGAACTAATTATCTTGGGTGAAATTTCCCTACTTTTCACAACAACACCCACCGTCCAAAAAATATAATAAAAACTAAAAAATAAAAATTTTAAAATAAGTAAATAATATAATATAACATAAAATAAATAGAAAAAGACTCCCGTCATTGTGCACCAAATGAGGGCAAATTTTAAAACAAATCGACCCCAAATTTAAAAACAAATAATAAATAAATCGAACAAATGAGGGCACTGTTGCGATTTTCACATTTTCAGCTGTCACTCCCCTGAAACTAGTCAGCCCCATGCCACAATTTTCTCCAGAATTAATAGACACGTACAACACCTTTATTTTGGGTATTTTTGATGCAAAAATGTCTTTCATAAATGATTTTTGTCTTGCTACCTACCTATAAACTACATAAGTTTAACCTCACTGCGGACCGTTCCTATCCTCCGAAAACGAAAGTTACGCTCAAATTTCCCAATGAGCAATTGATGAGGTCCCAAATCCAGTCCACCAACCAAATATCTTGTATTGTTTTCAACGAAGAATATCTGGTGCCAATAATACATATCTGTTCAGGAACATATGCCCTTCTACTAGCTGCAGAAAAGCTCTTTTAAAGAGACACTCCCCGTGAGTATGATGGCCAAGACTCAGAAAATAGAAATGAAGGAACCAGTAAGGGCTTCTTGGAAGAGCTTCAAGAGATATCATAATCACAAGAAGCTGGCTATGGACGAATGGAGTTCAAGTACTACATTGGTCATGACATATACTACTGGGACTTCCTGGTGGGAAGATGGCTCAGATGGAAAGCCAAAAGAGAAACTATTGGTTGGAAAGAAAGCTGTTATTCAGGACGAAGCAGATGCTAGATTGATTGGCAAAAGTAGTTCTCAATGTAGATATTACAGGAAGAGGAAGGTTGGGTACACAAGAAGTTGATACGAAAAGAATGCATTCGATCACTCTGGGATGATGATACGAGTGACCTATCTCTAAATCTAAATTATCAAGATGTTATTGATGCTTGGTCCGGCCGGCCATCTTCTACCGCGCCATCTATTTTTCTGACCATCTCGGGCAACAATTTTGTATGTGCACAATAGTTGCAAAAATCAGCTTGGTTGGTGTCCGATTAAAAAAAGACGGTGGCAGCCAATTCCGATGATTCACAGCCGATTTAAATCGGCAAAAATTAGTTTTTATCTATAAATGACAAAAATACCCTAAGAATGGCAATTAATAAATTTATTAGGCATGGGTAAAAGTAAAATTTTTTAGAAAAACCTAGATCGTTGAAGTCGAGGCGGGGCAGAGTAGGCGGGTGGGTGGTCGCGATAGGGGGCGGGAGGATCGGGGGACGGGGCCAGGGGGGATAGGGCGGGACGGACTGGGCAGGGAAAGGGGTGGGGTAGACTAGGCGGGGGAGCGGTGGCGGTGGTGGCGACGATTGGCTGCTGCGGTGTGAGATCCCTCAACTTAGTCCCACATTTAATACTTACTGGGAGAGATACTGTTTATAAGTGGAAATGGACTATATGTCTTTAACTAGGTTAATTATTTTAAGGAAATGACTTAGGTTTATTACGTTATACTTTGGGCCGGGTCGTTACGGGTAGTATTAGAGTAACTTGGTTCTGTGTTAGATGGTGGGCTAGACTAGGGACGTTGGTTAAGCTGCCGTTTACGAGTCAGAAAAGTCGTGGGCTGGGGCTAGCAACGGGCTAGATTAGGGGCTGGGGCTAGCAACGGGCCAAGTATAGGTATTTTGGGGACGAAATTTGTACGGGCCAACTATAGGTATTTCTGTGACGAAATTTGTGGGTGGATTGTGAGATTAATTGTGAGATTAGAAATTTCCTAAGGTCGGTGTCGTGGCAGCCACAGGACGTGTCGGCGATGTGTCAAATCGGGGGGAAATATGTGTCAAATTAGGGTGAAATAATGGTCTGTGGCATTCTCGCAATTAAAAGTTGACTCAAATCCAACTCGATTTAAAAATAATAACTAATTATAAATAATTAAAAAAATAAAATTTTTTGAAAAATACAATTAAATATAATGAATACCATAACATCAAAATAATATGTTTTGTAACGAATAACTTGCCGATTTTGTCTTATTCAAGTAAACTAATTCTTGTCTAATTTTTAATTAATCAGTTCGACTCAATGACTCTCTTCCAATCCAATTTAACGTCCGATTTCATTTTTTGCAACTATAATGTAAACATGATCAAGAGCAATGGTTTTGCAATGGTTACTAATTGTTCGGTTGGTGCATGCACCAGATGGGCGAAGTGCCGGTAATGGAATAAGAGAAGGCAAGAAGGGAAGCGAGTGTAATGAGGTATAGGAAGAAGCGTCAGACACGGCTCTTCTCAATGAAAATAAGGTACCAAGTTCGAAACATAAATGCAGAGAAGAGGCCTAGATTGAAGGTTTGTCTCGTCCATATTTTTTTAAACAAACTTTCTCTGTTTGTAGATTCCTCTACTTGACACTAAATAATACTAATTCAACTAGTTTAAGCTTGCTAAGTGCAGTAACTTTATTTATATTCCTTAATTCATTGGCCACAACATATGAAGTGTACGATATAATTATATATATTTTCTGTACTTTTAATCCATGCACTCTTATTGTAAGTAACAATATTGTTATTTTTTTCGACAATGTGATCATAATATTGTTTTTTAAAAGAGAATACCCAAACGAACACACGCTCACACTCACATATACTAACCTCTTCACTACTACCATTAGGGATTTATCCCTTTCACATCTCACCGACGGATCTTTGAAATGCACCAAGCGGTTGGATCTAACGTGAGAATATTGCTTCTTCTTTTCTTTTTTTCCAAGCAGTGTGACACCATTGTTGAGAACATGCCGAGAAAGAAATTTTGTACTGGTATGAGTAAGCAAAAACATGCAAACTGCATTTTTCACCTCATCCATTTCTTGTATAAACCGAGACATCCCCTTGGATGATCATGAATTCTTTCATGAAACCATTGATATCATGCACAGGTTTTTATTTTGCAATTCCCTCGTCGTCTTTCATGTTGTTGCAGGGTCGATTTGTAAAGAGAACTCCAGAAAAGATGCCATTCTGATGTGAAAATGTCCACCTCATGGCTTATTAAATATTTTTTGGCAGCTAAATTTGCGTACACCTTCTGCCCTAAAAATATGGCTGACACGTGAATGGTTGCACATCATGAAGATGTTCATGTATATCATGTAACAAGTAATTCACACTTTTTTTATTTTTTATTTTTTTGAGAGTTCTTTGTGGGGGTGGGGGTGGGGGGGACTATGGTTGACATGCCTTTATGTCTTTATGTTTTTAATGATAGAATTGACCATGACGAAACGGTAAATCTCTTTATAAATTGAATTGAAATTTTAAAATCCCCTATATTGATGTCATCGTACCCATCAAAAGTGGGTGTGAAATCATTTGTAGGACGAGGCACGTGTGTTCACCTGGTTGCTTGGGATGCACACACACCCGGCGGACACATTTTGTAAGAGAAAATTCTTTTATTATTTCACCCTCTGCTTTATATGATCTTAATCTATCCAAATCTTATCGTATCTCTAATCCATCAAACTTGTTTGAGACATAATTTAAAAATTGGGAATTTGGATTTGGCTTGTCATACTTCAAAGTGTGGTTGAGTTCAAACTAATTCGAAGTTTTATATATATATATATATATATATATATATATATATATATATTAATTTAATAAATAAAAAATTAGACAAATTAATTTATATTACTCTTTCTAGCACTTGGTATTGATAATTTTAATTTATATTATTTTAAAATATTGACTCAATTAAATTAAAATAATATTTTAATAATTTTTATTACTTAACTCGGTGAATCCATTATAAAATTTGTTAGTAAAGAATCATCCATGTAATTTGATTAAAAAACTCATACAAAGGAATCAATTTGGGGACTCTTTGGAGTAAAAATGAACATTTTTAAAACTATAGTTTCAAAATACTATCCCTTTTTGACAATTTTATAATCTTTTTATTAATGTTGTAATTTTTTACCGCATTTGATAAACTTTTTCCAAACTCTTAAAAAAAAGATATGTTTGGTGGCATAGGTGGCAGAGGAGGAGATTTCTGTTCATATTAATCATGCCTTTATTCAATTTTGATACATAGTAGCTAGATCTCAAAACATACAAAAGTGTCAATGCAATTTCTATTTAAAAAAGGGTATTGAAAAGTAAAAATCTCATCAAAGTGATAGATTTAAACAATCAAAATATAACAAAATAAAAATAATATATAAGTTTATATAGCTATCACTTCATTGGATTAGAGTTTATTTCTAGAACGAGGGACTATCATCTCTTCATCCAATTTAGGGATTATTTATAAAATCAAAGTCTAGTTCAAGTATAGGTAGAGCATTATGTGATACTATGCCGAATAAATTACTAATAGACTATCCAATTCATAAAAAACATGCTCTGGTAGGGTTAAATCATATTCAAATGACTCTTTTATTCATGATGTTGAGACCAAAATTTGTGATCAATACTATAGCTTGGCCAAAAAGCAGTAGATCATTACAAGCAGGCAAGAAAATGCATGCATTATACATATATTTTAAAGTGGTGAGCCTGTTGTTAGCCGTAGCTAACGTCGTTCTCTGGCTCATGATCAGTAGCCTAGCCAACATCTTTAATTCAGCCCACTGTCTAATACGGAACCATGTTACGCTTGTAACAACCCACACGAACTGGACCGGGTGTTACTTAAAAATATAGTTAATGTAAATATAGCATTCCAGTTACATGAATTTAAATACAGCAAATAAGTCTCGCAATATATAATATAAATCATAACAATAAATCATCTTCTCTAAAATATAAAATAACAGTCCCACAGTCTCGGACCATTTCCCATATAACACAAGAGAATAATAAGGAAGTTCAATTTTTATTATCGATTCACCATACCTAGGTTGGTAAAAGAACCACCAACCACACTTCTATTTTCAGTCCAATGCTGCTCACTTGCGAAGGCAATTCCGCGTTACTGATAAAACCACAAAGCACCATAATAAAACAAGTCAATATAATCTCTAATATCATTTCACTCGTTATTATTATTATTATTATTATTACATAAATTGTTACTAATTATCTTTCAAGTCATTCTGAGATGAGTAATTTGTCTCTCAGGTCATTTTGAGATTAGTAAAAGTAGACACTCACTTATTCTGATATTAGTAAAAGTAGAAAATTATCTCCCAGCTTATTCTTAGATTAGGTGGTCTCCCAATTCAATTTGAGATTAGTCATGGTCACCCAGTTCATTCTGAGATTAGAAATTGTCTCCCAGCTCATTCTGAGATTAAGTGGTCTCCCAATTCATTTTCAGATTAGTCATGGTCTCCCAATTCATTCTCAGATTAAAAATTGTCTCCCAGCTCATTGTGAGATTAGTGCCAACAAGCCTACCAGTTTAGGAAAATACAACATTTCATATAATTATACTAGTTTGGGGAAATACAATATTTTATATAATTATACCAGTTTGGGAAAATACAACATTTTAAATAATTTTACGGACACACATAGTAATTTTAAAAGTGTGGCCCTGTGTCGAATTGAGTCAATTCCTTGACCCGATTGCGTTCCAGCGATTGGTAGTCGAATCTGGCTCAGGCCGACCAGGGCTACCAACAAGGGCAAGTACAACATTTTAAATGGTTTTATGGACCTGGATATTTCAAACTCGCAGCTACGACCAATGATCTTAATCTGAATGAGAACATCAAATTATATATAAGTATATAAGTATAATTATTTAAGTCCTACTTTATATTTTAAATTAATTATCTAAATCATAATTAACACATAAAAAATAATAAAATAATTATTAATTCATAAACAAGTATTTAATTATTCTTATTAGTATATTTTCTTTTGAGATTATAAATTTTCATATAATAATTAAAATGATTATTTTTAAAGATTTATTATGAGTTCATAATATTATTTTTTAACTCGAGTCGGTATTCAGTCAACCCATATTTACAAAACTGCCACCCTCCTTCTTCTTCTTCTTCGTTTTCTCGTCGTCATTCTTCTCTTCTCCAAAAACAGGTTCGTCCTTCTCCTCCAACCCTTATCTTGGCACCCAATGGAACCACCATCTAAACATCCCAACAAAGTATCAACAACAAGATAAAATCAGCAAGCGAGGAGGCCTCATTGCGTGATTTACAGCAGTGATCCAAGACGCTGTCCTGCACCAAACCAGGCATGTTCCTCTTCTCCCAAGCTCAAGACCCCTCCTTTCTCCAGTTCAGATATTCCACGACCTCAGGCTGGCATCAAAACAGGAAAGATTGGCCACCTTTGGACATTGCATGGAGTATGGTTGTTCTCCCCACTTCTGCACTTCACCACCATGAATTCCGACGAGAAGGTCGTCTATTGTGGACTGTTCCGGTGGCCGAAACTGCTGTGAAGGAACCCATGATATTGTCGACGAAGCACAACCGGTGTCTACCCCTCTAAACATCCATTACAACACCTATTGCAGTAGAACGTCACCACTTCCATCACCCTTGCGACTCCGCCCATACACCGCTGTAATTCCACCACTCACCGGAAAATTAGGGACCTGGCGAGCCCTCCCTTCGTCCCAACAGCAAGAGAGGTTGTCAGGGTGTGAGGGACTACCTTGCAATTGTTCTTACGGTAGCCCATCTTGCCAAAGTTTCAAGCTACTAGGCCATGGATGGGATTCCAATTTCAAAATAGTTTAGTTCTTTTCTTGTTGATTTATAACTTTAATTCCCATGATTATAAAGCTTATTATCAAATTAAAATATGCATGTAAGAAAATTAAGAAGAGGGAGATAGGAAGGATACCCAAATAAGGAAGAAACACCGGCAAGGAAGAGGAGAAATAGGCGGCTAAGGTGAAGAAGACGCCCCACACCCGCATGTGAAAAATGACATCCTCTTTCAAATTTATAAAAATGAAAATGACGGCTAGGGTATGTGAAAACACCCCTAGACCCGTATTTCATTTAATCGGGTAAATAATAAAATAGGTAAATAATTAACCAGGTAAAGAATATAACATATTCAGTCTTTCCCAGACCGCGTTAGGTCCTTCCCGGACAGCGTCCGCGTCCAATTTTTTTTTTTTATAGTCTTTACAATCTCCCCAACTTGGAAATAATTTGTCCCCAAAATATCATAACAGGCAACAGAACAATCATGATTAATTTATTTATTTCTTTTAGATTAGTTCATGCTACTACAAATATAAAACTCCTATGCCACAAACAGGCTAGGGTATTTCCTTGCCATTTCTTGTTCAGTCTCTCATGTAGCTTCCTCTGACCACTGATTTTTCCACAATACTTTTACTAAAGGAATTTATTTGTTCCTGAGTGTCTTTATTTCTCTCGTCCGGATCTGGATCGGCTTTTCCTCGTAGGTTAAATCTGATTGTAGCTCTAAATCTACAAAATTGGTGATGATATGATCTTCATCTCGTACATATTTTTTAGCATTGACACATGGAACACATTGTGTACTCCCACTAGGCTTGGTGGTAATGCTAGTCTATATGCACAATTTCCAACTCCATCGAGGATTGGAAACAGTCTTATGAATCTTAGCTTTAACTTCCCTGATATTTTAAATCTAATCACCCCCTTCATATGAGATGTCTTTAGGTACACAAACTCCTCAACTTGGAACTCTAGGTCCTGCCTTCGACTATTAGCATAACTCTTTTGTCGATCCTGAGCTGTCTTAAGTCTTTACTGAATAAGTTTCACCTTTTCAGTTGCTTCCCTCATCATCTCTGGCCCGACTATAACTACTTCGGTAGACTCCAGCCCGCACGATGGAGATCTACAAGGCCTACCATATAAGGCTTCAAATGGTGTCATCCCTATACTGGCTTGGTAAGAGTTATTGTAGGTGAATTTAGCCAAGGGTAAGTGTTTCTCCCAGTCACCTCCCCAGTAAGAATACAAGCTCTTAACAAATCTTCCAAAGTTTGAATAGTCCTCTCACTCTGACCATCTGTTTGGGGATGATATGCTGTACTCAACTTAATTTGAGTTCCCATGGCTTTTTGGAAAGCTTCCTAGAAATGTGAGGTGAATAGGGATCGTGGTTGCAAACTCTCTCCTTTAGAATCCCATGCAATTTGACAATATTATCAACATATAATCCTGCCAGATATTCTGCCGTCCTCATTGATTTCGTGGGGATGAAGTGAACTACCTTAGTTAGTTAGTCCACAACTACCCATATGGAGTCATACTTTTTCTGAGTCCTTGGGAGCTTTGCAATAAAATCGCATGTGACACACTCTCATTTCCAAGTTGGTATTTCTAAAGGTTGCAATAGTCCTCTAGGTAGTTCATGTTGGGCTTTGATCTGTTGGCAAGTCTAACACATAGAGACAAAATCCACCACATCCCTGTTCATCCCACTCCACCAGTAGGTTTGCCTTAAATCCTAATACATTTTAGTAACTCCTGGGTGTATAGAGAACTTTGAGCGATATGCCTCTTCCAAGATATTCTGCCTCAGTGCATTATTATCCTTGAGTACACACAACATTCCTCTAATTCTAATCACACTATTTGAATCAGCTACAATGCCAGGAATCTTGTCCAACATTTTATTTAGCTCCTCATCACCCATTTGTGCTAGCTTAACATGATTAACTAAATCATTGGAAACAACAAAATTTGCCAGTAAGCCTGTTAGGTGCTCCACCGGGTTGATAGCTACCACTTCTACTGACATAGCCCAAAGTCTAGCTAGCTGCTGACTTTTGTCCACTTTGCCCTTCCGACTCAACGCATCAGTTATCACATTCGCTTTCCCTGGATGGTATAAGATTTGGAAGTCTGCAGTCCTTCAAATATTCTATCCACCGCCTCTGTCGAAGGTTAAGGTTATTCTAGGTATGATGAGTTTG
>JAURVB010008233.1:0-14045 GCA_033002965.1 Piper betle | reverse complement strand
CTGCTTGTCTGTGCCCGAGTCCACCTATCTAAGCCCGTGTCCATGTCCATCAGTCTAGTTCATGTCCGCCGGGTCAACCCAACCCATTTTCCAGTTAACCTAGAGTTGGACAGATATGTTCGGTTTGGTTTAGCTAAGTTGACCCGGTTCAGTCATTTTTGGACAGTTTTCGTTCATTCTTGCACCGATTTTTGGTAATTCGATAACCCTTATATTATTTTAGATGCATATTCACATGATTTAGCATGTTTTAATGTTATGATTATTTTTTTATTTTTTTTATTGTTTTATTGTTTTATTTATTTATTTATTATTATTATTATTCATTTCCATATTATTCGTGTATTTATTGATTATAATGCATGTTTATATGATTACTTATTAGTATTAATCTTATTTATGTTTACTAAATTGTGTGTGTGTGTGTGTCTATATATATATATATCCCTCCGATGTCAGGCCATTTTGTAACACCCCAAATCCGGTTCACACTCGTGAACCAAACCGGCATGTTACAGGCCCCGGTTAGGTCGGCTAACGCGAACCTAACTCGTGCGGATCCAATCTCGGCGTCTTAAGATGAAGATACGATCTGTCATGAATGAATGCATGCACAAAATCCTAACATGGTACTACATGAATGACATGCAAATTAAATTTCACACCATCACAATTACGAGCAAAATCGATGAAAATTCTGAAGTAAAACTAACAGGGTCTCCCCTAAAAGTGCAATTATGGGCCCACCCTGTCAAAATAATATATATACAAATATATCGGCATGCATTAACAATCACACAAAATCTAACATCTTATGAATTCATTCTGAAGCTCGGGTCTCAACCCACTACGCTTCCGCTGCTCAACTCTGATCATATTTTGCATTCTATTATCTTGTCTTAGCATTTCATTCACATCATATCATCATGCTCAAACATTTACTCATGTCATTCACAATATAATAACATAATAATACAATATTAAACATTCAGAAATCTAACATGTGTGTGTACAAGACCTCATTGCTCCTCCGTCCAAGCTGGCTCCTCCAACTCGTGATTATTACCTACATATAGTATAAAAACACGTCAGTAACAAGTGTTACTGGTCCGGAAAATAAAATAACTATAACAAGCTGGCTATGAGAGCAAACTCTCATATGAAAGAAAACCATATACTTCCTCAAGAACACTCTGAAGGGCACTACTGAGGAGCCACTGGGCTGCAGACCCGGTAGCATCCCGAACTTACTGCTCTGCTGCTGGTACTGTGCCGCTCTCAGCACTTCTTTTTCAGTACTTCTCGTGAAACTTTATCCTAAGCCCTCTCCTTACCTCCATATTTCTCCTGGCCTTGAGCACGAAGGCCGAGTACTCTCAGGCAGTCGCCTTTAGTACCCTTTGAACCACAAGTCCGGACATGCGCTGTACTAAACAGTACCCGTAAACCTCCACGTTCTCCGGGTGTGAGGAACTCAAACGCGGAGTTATCAGGATCCCTCGGGAATGGAACAGTCCGCTGGCACTAATCCAGAGCCCGCTTTGACTGTCACGGCATCCTCTGCATGGTACGTGCAGTCGATTTCTCCATCTCTCGTCTCACAGAAACACGAAAACTATATATATATAGGCTTGGGTAGGGAGTTACATAATAGGCCCGAAGGCAACTTTTGGTGGATCTTGTTTTCGAAATCAACCTCGAGGGATCTCATCCTCGAGGGGTTATTAATCCGGAAAATGTTCGATTAAATGGCCCGAGTTAAGTGGGATCCGATAAAACGCCACTTAACCCGTCCTGCAGACAATAAATCAAACATACAATAGAAAAGATTAAAACAGACGAGTCCTAAACGGACCTGGTAGAAGCTCCAAGCGTGTCATCGCGCCTAGGCGGCGAGCTCCTACTTCGTACCTACACATCAAAACTAAATACTAACGCCCGCTAACTAAATGATGCATCAAACTCAATAACATCACAATCACAATACCATCATCATCCATCACAATGACCAATCAAATAATCATAAAAGTAAATAATCCTAACTCGTTCTATTCATACCAATTTTACTGTGTTTTTCTAAGTTATCTCATGATCACTTATCATGCTGAGACTTGATCTACCTCATTAGATCACTTACTGTTCATTCGCAATTACCCAAATCATACAATCATCCCTTTACTCATAATTAGGCATTACTCATGACGGTTAATCAAATCTAGCATACTGTGCTAACATTCATCATGACAACTAGTTAATTCTAGCATGCTATGCTAACAATCATATTCAATTTTAAATAACTCAATCGGAGGTAATTATACCTCACGTCGTCGGCAATCGGCGACGGCTAGGGTTCCGTCGCGCGTCTCGGAGCTCGAATTCGGCGCTCCTCGGCGTCCGACGTTCGATCGAGTCCAACTGGGTGAGCTCCGCGGAAGATCCGGTGAATTCCAGCGAATTCCAGAAATTCCGATTTTCCGACGGTTTTCCGGCAGCTACTGGCGGTTTCCCGGCGGCTTCCGGTGGTTTTCCGGCGACAATCGCCGGCGGCGTCTACTAGCCGGAAAGTGGTCGTGTTGGGTACCCTCGGAACCGGCTCGGCAAGCCCGACTCATCTATGGCATCAGCGTGGCCAATGGAGGTGGCGGCTCGCCGGAAAACGGCAAAACAGAGCCGGCGGCGATGGGTCGCTAGATCCGGCCGGCCACGGTGGCGACGGCCTCCGTTCCAGTCGAGGAGGGTCGCTGGGTGGTCGGTGGTGCTGAGGCGACCACTGGATGACGGCTGCGACGGTCGCCGGCGGCAGAATCGGCGACGCGACCAAACGCAGCCGCGGCGCTAGGCGTGGCGATTCCGGCGTCGCGGCGGCCCGATGGTGGCCGGGCCTGGTCGGGGCGGCAGGGCGACGTCGTCGCCGAGCTGGGCGGCGTCGGTCGACGGCCGGGCGGCGCCGACAGCGGCGGCGGTGGCGCGCGAACAGGGGCGGCGCGGCACGAGGGTTTGGGCGTGGGGAGAAAAGGTCGTCGTGGAGAAGAAAGGTTGGGTGGCAAACTTGTAATTAAGACTTGACTCGTCTCCGGCTCGAGTCAAGTATAATAACTAGGTCGTATTAAATCCTAAAAAAATTCATAAAAATCGGGAAAAATCCCGTAAAATCAAACAACATCAAAAAAATCATAATGATATGCTCTAGAACTATCAACCCACCCAGAATGCCCGTAACGCGTCCTAACGCGGTAAACGGCCTAATACTAATTCTACGATCCACTATATATAAAAATAATAAAAAAATGACTGGCATACTCTCATATATCTGATAACTCATTCTGTTCTGCTGTGTTCATGACGTTATCATCATATACTTGGGTACGCATGACCCTCATAGCTCATACACGCGACTGGCATCGGCTCGGTACACGTGTCCTGAAACTGACTCAACTCAAAAAAATAACGGTCGACCCGACCGGTTCTGAATATAAAACCCTAACTCGAATCGTGGGTTTTACACATTTAGTCGTATTTTTTATACACATGTTTAATAAAACTACAAGGATGAGATCCCTTGTTGGTTTTTAAACTGAAGCTCTAGAAAATATATGATACAAGCCTCTTCCTAAACCTATTATATAAGTACGTGCATTTTTACAGATTTCACAAATAGGAGAGTGAGCGGTATGGAGATATGTATGGACCACACTAGTATTCCTCTAAACCTTGAGGTAGTGTGGCGTATGAGTGTATTGAGTAACGCAACACATTTCTGGAATTTGTGGCACTAACTTAATCATTCCTTTTGCCACTCGAATACCGTGCGAGTGTAATATGGAGGATGTGAGGGCATAAGCGTTGTATGTATGAATATGAATATTAGTCGTGCATGCGTGCCGGCACTTGTTTAAGTTTATTTGTTTACCGCCTAGTGTGAGGCAATTTTTAAGTTTCATAAGTTTTCGTGGGTAATGAGAATACCCATTTGCCAGTTTGTAGTAGTTATTTTTCAGACCAGTAACACTTGTTACTGACATTTTTTATAATATATTTGTAGGTCTTGCAATCCTGAGTCAGACTTTGGTGGGATGACACATAAACACTACACACACTTGAGCTCAACGTAGTTATTTTCTTTCTTACTTTTACTCATATTCGATATGTTTTTGACGTATATTTAACAATGTCTTTCATTCTCATGACCACCAAGCAGGTTGTTTCGATCTACTTTATCCATCGAGTCTTACCGACCAACAACTTTAAACTTGACTTGACTTGATCATAACATTTTTGATTCAGTTCTTAGGTGAACCAAAATCGAGGTGTTGCAAGAATGGTCATCTACCATTCTTCACGAACCTTTCATCCTGCCACAATTCCAAATTCCTAGTATCCACTGATCTGTTAGATCCTTCTCTTAAGGTCATAGTACGAGAACTGTGGACCTTGTACCTATGGGTACACTGTCAAATCCTATAGCTCCACTCTACTTGCAGTCTGCCCGATACCTTATATTGTATGTTCATTGACATCTAGGACCATTCTTGCCTGAAATGGGGGCAAATAGAGGAGCCGTTGTTGGAGTAGCCCCCTATTGTAGCGGTGGAGGAGGAGGCGGCGATGGAGGGCCCATGGGAACTGCCTGACTCTCCTTGTACCTCTTCATCCACTGATGGTCTCTTCTTAGCTCTGGCTACCGAGAGGGTTATCCGTATGAGCTCTCTCCCTGAGTTCCTCTTGGTTTTGTTGCATCTCGATATGAACCTTAGCCAATTTTGGCAATCGCTACATATCTCTCTTGTCGACTACTGCTAATGTGGTGATTGTCGCGGCAACGACTCTCACTGCATTGACCAAGAAAGAATGCCACAGTAGCCTCTCCTTGTGGCATGGTGAGTCTTCGGTCAGATTAGATGATTAGATCACTTGACCATGGCTTGGGACTATCCTATCTAGGCAATGGAGGGATGGGCTCTGATATGCATCCTTCGAGTCTGTTTCACCACCCTGCTAGTAATCCTTGCTCTAACATGAACACCTTATCACACCACTATTTGGGTAAGAAAATCTGCAAACCAAAATATTAAGATAGAAAAATACTTGTTGGCAGAACTCGAAGCAACTTTTACACATATGTAAACCTATAATATGTCTACCATCTTAATCAACCAAGGATTAGCTACTGATACGAAGATTGTAACACCTCGTTTTGGTTCACCCGTGAACCAAGCCAAAATGCTACCGGTAACCTAACCGTCGTAATCTACTTGATTCGAGATTAATGCAGACCCGGATCTAACCTTGGCTTTTGAAGATGATGATGCAAGCATACAATGCATGGATGAGATGCTTAGGTTCTAATGTTTTTCTAAATGGATGCTATAACATGCAATCATGTGAAAAACAAAACAAACACTATAAAGTTCAAACAAAATAACTACTTTAAAACAAAATGAAGAGAGTCTCCCCTAAAAGTGCAATAAGGACCACCCTGCCAATAACAAACAATATATGTATATGTAAATAATAGCAAAAACATATCATAAACATATGTTTTCTTCAGCATTTTTATTCAATTCATTTTTATCTTTTGAGCTGAGTCTTGACCCATTGCTCAACCTTTTCATTCTATTAACAATTTTCAATCACATGCAAAACATTTTATTAATTCATAGAAATAACATTCAATTCACATCATTCACAACAACTCATCATTCAATAATATCAATTTTATTCTGATAGGTGCATGTGCGCGTAATTGCATTGATGCTCCCCCATAGTCCCGACAATGTTCAATCTTCAAATTCTACTTCATAGATAATAGAGAAATGTCAGTAACGAGTCTTACTAGTCTAAAAGTAACTCACAACAAAGTGGCACATGAGAGCTAACTTTCCTGTTAAATGGAAACATTCTTATACTTCCTCATAGAATCTCTCATAAGGGCACTCATTAGGATCCGTCAGCCTCGGCTCGATAGCATCCAATTCTATCTCATCTCATTCTTTGGCAACTTTTAAACTATCCCTTGCACGGTAAAATCAATTCTCGTTTCTTTCAGTTCTCTAAATCCTTTGTATCACTCTTAACCCTGAGTATAGAGGCCCAATACTCTCAGGCATGCACCTTCAGTACCCTTTTAAACCACAAATTTAGACATGAGCTGCATTGCAGTACCAATAAACCTCTACACTCCTCCAGGTTTGAGGAACTCAAAGGTGGACTTGTCAAGATCCCTCAGGAAGAGAATTCCCCACTCATCAATCTGAGCCCGCTTTGACTAACCCATGCCCGCTTGTGTAGCATGGTTGTAGGTTTTTCCCTTGTCTCACTTCTTGCTAAAAACTCGAGAAAATTACATGCTCATAGGCCTGGGTAGGGGTTGTAATATAATAGGCCCAAAGGCATCTTGATCTAGATCTGAGTTTTCGAAAATAAACTCAAGGGATCTCATCCTCAAGGATAATTAATCCATAAATTCATGTGACTAAATGGCTCGCGTGGAGTGGGATATAATAAATCCACCACTTGATACGTCTACTTACCTATTAAAACAAATCACGATAGAGTAAACAAATCAATTTAGAAGCGAGTCCCAAACAGATATGGTAGAAGCTCCAATCGTGTTTGCACACCTGGGCGAAGAACTCTTACGCCGTACATACACATCAAAACTAAAAGCTAATGCCCGTTATGATGCATTCACACAACCTATATCACACACATCAATCAATATCCAATTTTCTAAGTTACTATGCATTTGATTAACAATACATGCTTAATTCACTAATTAGTTCCTTTTTATTTTATTACAATTCAAATCATACAATTCATCTTTATTCACAATAAAATATTTATTATATTAGTCAATCAAATCCTAGCATGTGCTAATAATTATTACCTTTAAGTAATTAAGTCGGAGTTAATTGTACATTATGTCGTCGGCAATCGATGATGACTAGGGTTTTTTGCATGGTTAAAGAATCGAATTTGGCACCCGGCAGCGTCCAAAATTTGATCGGGTTTGGTTGGGCAAATTCGGCCAAAATCCGATGATTTCTTGCGAATTTCAGCGAATCTGGTTTTCCAACAGTTTTCGGCAATTTAATGGTGAGGCAATCAGGGCTATGGGTTGGCACTGGCTGGGCAAGCTGGACCCAATGGTATTGGTGGTGAGTGCGATAGCGGCGGGGATGATCGCCTGCAGTGGCTTTGAGTCGGCCAGGGGTCGAAGGGGGAAGGCGTCGGTGGCGGTGGAGCAGAGCAGACGACGGCGACTCAGCATAAGGACGCGCGGCGCTAGGGCACGGCGTCGAGGCGTTGTGGAGGCCAGGTTGCGACCAGGAAGGCTGGGGGCATGATGACAACTCGGCGGTGGTCAGCAAGCGGTTCGGCAGCCAAAGGGGATGTTTATAGTAAGGACAAAGGCAGCGCTGGGAGTTAGGCAGGAGGGGTGTCAGGGTGAAGGTCTCGGGGTAATCTCCTAAATAAAAGTTGACTCGACTCCGACTCGAGTCAAAAATAATAACTAACTCATAATAAATTCTAAAAAATCCAAAAAAGGAAAAAATCCCATAAAATATAATACTCACCATAACATCAAAATGACATGTTTTAAAACTAATAAACCACCCAAACTATTATGTTATTTGGCTTAAAAATAATTTTACGATCAAATATATTAAAAAATAACTGCGTATTGTTATATACTTTTAATTACTCATTTCTTATCATTTTTCTAACGTTATCATCGTATATATTTAGGTGCACTCGACTCTCATTGCTCAAAATGTACTATTGGCATCGGCTTAGCATGCGGATCATGAAATTGACTCGACTCGAACCGATGGTTGAACTAACTTGTTCTCTAATGTAAAACTCTAACTTGAGACATAGGTATTACATTCTATATTTTCAAATAAAATTCTAATGTTATTTTAATTTTAAAATAGAAAATAATATTTTTAAAAATATGATGTGGTTGACAATCGGCCATAAGCTGTCGACAACCTCAGGCAACTAGAGACACCCATGGTCAACTAGATCTGGTTGCGGCTAGTTCTCCAGTGTGGGTTAGGCTATCCTCATTAATTTTTAAAAATTATTAAATTTAATTTAAATTATTTTAGACAATTTATATTTTTTCCTCCTTTTTAATAAAAAGTTATATTATTACTTATAATTGTGGGATCAATTTTTACTTTGAATTACTGCTTTTGGCCATTTTCATATAAATGAATATTAAACAAATTTTTTTAATAAAATAGGAAAATCAAATTAACCAAATAAAGTAAAATCCCAAACACAATGACAACCCAGCCCATTCCCCTTCTATGTTTCGTTCCAGCCGTGAACTTGGTGACAAGAATGCCATAATGGGCTGTAGACCAAAATCGGCCATGGATTATGACAATAAAAGTGTTTTATTTTACAAGGCATTTGTTAAGAAACTTTTTCTTTCTTTCTTTTTCTATTTTTTGGGGGCATTTGTTTAAATTGTTTGGCATCGCATACACTTAATGAAATAGTAGAGTTAGTATATATGGTCAGTACTTCTGATAACACCAACAAAGAAAAATTGTTGAGAATTTATTCAAAGCGAAATTCGACTCCATGACCTTCCAAAAAGAGAGTGTATAAGTAATTAATGATTACCCACAAGAATTTAATCTTTCAATTTACCAAATCTTGTGCTCGTATTTCCTATAGTGTTAATTCAAGATGGTTTTTGTATCAAATGAGCCCAAAGTATAAATTAATTGGCCTAAGTCTTTTTTAAAAAGTGGTTAACTTAAGTTGAAGATCTATAATTTATTCTTACAAATAAACAGGATCGTACTCTAGTAAAGATTAGATGAGGGACTAAATTGAGGTTATCACAATCCACCTACCTAAAGAATAAACTTGGCCAATAACTAGCCCTAGCTCACAACATTTTTGGCTTGTGGGCAACATGATCTAGTATGCATCCCTAGTCCAACCCACTGTCAACATAGAACCAAGTTGATATAATTCCATACTGTACCGACCCAACCTAGAGTGCAAATTAATACGTTTAAGTCATCTATTCAAAATTGATTAACTGAAAATAAAAATATATAGTGTAGTTCTCATAAAGAGCATTTTACCCAAATAAGTATTAGATGTGGGCTAAGTTGGGGTTATCATAGTTTTAGCTCTTGGAGCATTAGTTTTTCGTTCTAAGACATTTCTTTATCGTTTTCAACTAATTTTAGCCATGAGAACTTGCTCCTAGTTCATACATGACAAAGATGAATACCAAAAGAGTGTAAACATAGCTTTTAAATTCCTTTTTATTCTAAAAATTCTCCAAACTCTCACTTATGGTTTTTGAGTCAAACTCCATGAATGATTCTTGATTGACAAAATGTATAATTGACATTCTCGAGTTAATTAACAAATTTTAAAAACATATTATTGTCTTTTTATTTAGTTAAATCAATAATTTAAAGTAACATCAATTGAATACTGTTTGCACAGATTTAAACTTATCCATTCATGTGGATAAGTTCTGAGAAATTCTAAAGAAAAGATCTTTGCTGTTCTAAATTTGCCGAAGGATATTTTAAAAAGAAGTTAGAGGAAAAGATTTGTGTTGTTCTGTAACTACCAGGAGATTCCACACCGGTAAGGATGGAATAGAAGGGTTCTCAACATTATAAAAACTCAAATCTAATTGTTGAAGGGGTGGGAAGAGAAAATTTTCAGAAAAATAAAGCTCATGTTTATTGCTGCAAAGAAGAGAAAGAATGAACGAAGTTTCATCTCCTTCGTCTCTTATGTGAAGAAGATGTTGTTGCCATGAAGGAAGGAGAAGGCTGAAAACCTCCCAACGCACTTGCAACAAATCAACATGAAATACAAGTGCAATCCACTACAAATGTGGGCAAGCCAGCCACCCTGCAACATGAAAACCAAACTCGAATGAAGAACTTGGAGAACAGATTAGACAACTTGATGAGGCACTCACCTTAAATAGGCGAGCCTCCTTCGCAATGGGAAGTGCATCCAGAAGAGAAGATGCAAACCCAGCAAAAACTGGCAGAGCCTAGATGAAATGGACCAGCCAACCAAACAACCGATAACAAGCATTCTTGTGGTGCCACAGGAAAGGTCTTTAGCGACCGCCCCAGCCAACGTGGATTTGCCAAACACCTTTCAACGTAAATAACATATTTTCTTATGTCTCGGGATCCATGCTACAAGTATTCCCTTTGACAATTTCACCATCTGAGCCAAGTTGGATGCAACACTATCCCACTATGCAATCAAGTCGAACTGAACATAGTCCACTCCCACATTCAACATGGTTTCCAGTAGCCGCCACACAACTAGCCACCTGTACCCGTATCCATGGTACAACCCCGCTATCCCCCAATCTTCGGTTTCTATGGCATTTCCGCCACTGATTACCACCACGATGCCCATCTTGATGGCGCAGACTTTCGTGTCAATGGTTCAACCATCAATTCTCGCAACAGTAGTTCCACTATCGTTAGTTATCCTCCATCAGTTTATCCTACAATTGTTCCAGTAGCGCCAGTTGATGACCAATTGTATCGGTTCCAGATACCTGCTTTGATGAATTGAAAGCTGCAATGGATGCATAAGCCACATTGATTGCCGTGCTGATAGCACATAAAGATAAAGAACCAAGTGAAGCAGTAAAGCGTCTCCATCACTTAGCTATGATAGTTTACATAGAAAACTTTGCTAGAAAAATACAAGTGCCCAACCTTCATGAAGTTCGACATGAGATGGCAATCCTGGAGATCTCATTACAATCTTTGAGATTGACCGTGGAGCAATCGCAACAAATGAGAGTTAAAGCTGCAGCAATTTCCTACATCCGTCAATGGAAATGCCTTAATATGGTTCAATAACTGCCCTCTAGATCCAATTAGTTCATGGGTTAAGCTTTGTTGAACAATTCACAAGAGATTTTCAGTCAATGGAAATCCAAGTAAAGATAGAACACTTACGACAGTGTCAGAGAAAACCGGGTGAGCAGTTGTTGCAACATATGTGAAGAGGTTTACAAGCCTCAATATCTCAGATGAAAGAGACCCCTGACATTAAAAAACTTGTAAAGATCTGTGCAATGAATGCCGGACTGGCTGCTTGGTACTTAAGTAGTGTGCAATGCAATACTTTTGAACAACTCTTTGAAAGGGTGTTAATCTTTGAGGAACTTGGAAGGGTTTCTGCTTCCCTGAAGAATGCTAAGGCATCAACCAATGTTGTCACTGAACTCGGCGAGCAAGGTCGAGAAAAACAACAAAGGGCAAAAAGCTATGCCCTGACAACGGCGCAATTGGAGGAATATAAGGATTATACCTTCAATGTTGGAGATACCAAAAAGGTGGTTTGATGTTTTGGTTAAGCAAGGAAAGATTACACCATGCACACCAAAGAATCCACCAAAGCCGGAGGACTGAGAAGAAAGACAATTTCTGCTGATACCATCAAATGGTTGGCCATCCAATAGTTAAATGTTGGAACATAATGGAGAAAATTCAAGTATTACTCAACAAAGGGGAAATCAAATATAAAGCTCCCACAACAAAAGAGACCAATAGCCAATGTTGTGACAGCAAGTCATTTGACCTCACCGTTGAAGGTACAAGACAAAGAAAAAAAGATGAACTAAGCAAGGGCAAGGAGCCCAAGGAAGATAAGTAGGAAAAGGAAAAGCAACATGAAAGAAATGAAAGTAAGAAGAAGGAGGCTCCTTTGAGTTCAGTGAAAGAAAGAAACAAGGTTTCCTCTCCTCCCACATCAAAAAGAAGCTGATTAAATGACAATTGTGAAAAAGTTAAGGAAGATACCCGAGCTAGTGCACATGTTTGATGTGTTGCACTTCTCACCCACTGCCCGGTTCACAGTTGAACAAGCTTTGTCAGAATTTGTGAAATGGAGAAGATAGTTTCTTTATGAACTCAAGTAGAATAAAAGACTACAACATAGATGTAGAGTACATGGGACATCCTTTGCCCGTTTTAACTCGAGTAAATTAGGAACAAAGATCTTGCACTAACCTATCTTGGCCACATGTTGATGATACTTTACCAATGCCAGCTGAAATCATCACGTTCTCCAACAACGATTTATGTTACCCTGAGCCCAACCACAATCAACCATTGTTTGTTAGTGTGGAACACTAAAATAAGCTTGTTCGGCGTGCACTTGTGGATCAAGGATCATCAATCAACATTCTTTCTATTCATGTGTTGTTTGAATTGGGTTATACTAGGGAAAACCTCATGCCAGATGATACCACAATCAATTCAGTGCCTCTTGTACCATGTGATTCATTAGGAATGGTGTGTTTACACATCACTGTTGGTCCTTTTAGTTTACCACACATATTCCACATCCTAGAAGTTGATCCAATGTGGCACATGCTTCTTGGGCGACCATGGATTTCATGACCACCGATGCGTGCCATCTTCGTGGCACCAATGCATTAAAGCTGCACCCAGTAAAGGAAGGTCAGATCCAAGTCCGGGGCTACGCCATTCGCTCTTGAGGAAGCGCACTTTGCGGATGCTACATTCTTCATGGAGGGAAATGTCCTGAAGTTGGCTCGAGCACAACTGTCTAGTCACGTATATCCTGCTACACTTGATTTGCCAGACTTTATTAAACCAACAGCTAATTATCCACTGCTGAAGCCTCCTAAAGTAGCAAAGTTACATAAGTTGTCAGTTCCATCGGCACCAGCAATTTCACCAGGACCGGAAGCTTCATTAGTACCTTGAAAGGTAACTAGTGCATTCAGGACAACCGAAGCAAAAAATTAAAGAAATGCCACTACTCCAAGAAGTGCAAAGTCAAGAAGAGAAATATCACATGGTAATTGAGGATGCCGCTATGGTATTAGGACAATGGGAAATGCCAGTGACGAACTTTTGTGAGAAGGAAGTAATTACAATTGACTCATGCCTAGTCATTTACTTGGAAGAAAAAGAATGCAATTCATTTGATGAATTTGAGATCATAACCTTAGAACCGGAAGATTCAATCATGTCAGAATTATTTCCTTATTACATATCAAGTGAAAATAAAGGTTCAATACGCCATGGTTTGTGGGGGCAATATCGCATGAAGAGGGACTACAAGATCAAGAAATCCAACAAGCACCAAGTCATTTTGAAGATGGAGGATTACTATGGTGTTTGACCAAGGAGGAAAGTTTGAAGGCTATGAGAGACATGTATGAAGGGACTTGTGGAGAGCACCAAGGTGGACGAAGGTTGTATCACCTTGTGCTCCACATTGGATACTTTTCGCCAACAATGTATAAGGATTGTATGGATTTTGCTCGGTCATGTGAGAAGTGTCAGTTGCATGCACCTTTGAAGCATATGCCGCCATAACCACGTTGCGCCCGATTGGCGCTTATTGGCCATTGCAGATTTGGGGGCTTGATTTTATCGGCCTCATCCATCAATTATCATCAAAGGGTCACAAGTTCATCTTAACGGTGATTGAGTATTTTACTAAATCAGGTGAAGCAATACGGGCAAGGAAACAAACATGAGAGTGTGTCGCTCAATTCATCAAAGAAAATATCATCTATCGATTTGGAGTTCCCCATAAGCTTATTACAGATAATGGCGTGCCGTTCATGGGATGGCAAGTGGCAGAGTTAGCCGAACAAGACAGATTTGAAATGGTACAATTATCACCATACAACCCACAATCTAATGGACAAGTGAAATCTTTCAACAATATTTTAAACAAATCCTGCGAAAGATGGTGGCAGATAATCAACGCGATTGGTATGAAAGGCTACTTGAAGCATTATTGTCATACTGTACTTCCGCATGTGTGAGTACCAGAGTTACCTGCACTAAGGATGGCCACTGCTTCACATTTATCACCAGAACAGACAAAGTATGTAGCAAATAGAATTGCGTCACTCGAAGCAATTGACGAGCATCGTCATGCTGCAGAGGCAAAGTTGAAAAAGTATCATGAAGCGATGACAAGGAAGTACAACCGAGACATTGAGCCCTGCAAGTTTAGCCCTGGAA
>JAURVB010008232.1:0-36546 GCA_033002965.1 Piper betle | reverse complement strand
TCCAACGGCCCATAGAAGGCAGTGCACGATGCGCTGCCAAAGGGGGCGCCGCATCATAGCGCCCCCTAAAACGAGGAGGGAACAAGATAGTGTCAGTTATTAATAGAATGATCATGTTTTCTAAATAAGCTACTAATAATTTTAAAGATTTAAGATAATTATTTTTATTATATGTAATAGAGAACTCATTCAAATTTATATAATTATTATCAAATTATGAGTCTTATATACATGAGCTACAATATATAAACTATAACTTCATTTAAAGTAATTTAACAAGTCCTACTACTTAGAATTTACAAAAAAAAATGATTAAGATGTTTATAAAATTTTAAATCAATCTAATACTTTTAACATTTGCATCCTAATTATCAACATAATTATAATAAAAGTTAAATTTCAAATATTTCAAAAGTAGTGTATTTTTGAAAATTTTAAGTATAGATCATATTGATGTCTAAAAAAGATAAAAAATATCAACCTCATATTTATGTAATCTATTCTTCATACAAGTAGACTTCATTATATGAGACCTGGTAAATAAGCTTCAAATTAAATGTATAGCTCATATAACACACACACACACACACACACACACACACACACACACACACACACACTATATATATATATATATATATATATATATATATAATGCAACGTACCTTATTTTTCCGTAAAATTATTATATTCATCAATTTTATCAATAAAAAAATCATTCACCCGATGATTTGATCAAAGCAAAATTGATCTTTTGGGTGCTTAAGACACCTTTTTCTTTTTCTAATACGCAAGGGAGAAGCTAGAGAACTCAACTTAATATTAGAATGTATGATTGTAAATATTATGTAGCCACTAATGACATTATATTCGGTCTTTTTGTAACAATGATGGCATCATATTCAAATTTTTTGGTTCACTAATGTGATTACCATCTGACCATTACTTACAGTGATGTCATTATCTCCGTGTATTCAATTGCTTTCATATGCATTGTAGACTAACATTATATAGCCGCATTGTGATAACACTATATAGCCAATAGTATAGATGACACAAGTCTACTACAAGCTCGACGTCATTGATGACATGTCACTACGTATACAAAATGTGATTGATGACATTATCTTGTTATTTATAATATTTCAGCAAGCATACATGGCGTTATCATGTTAATCATCATGTCGCGATGGTGAAGACGACGCATGTCTAGTGTAAACTCAACATTATTGACGGCATGACACTACTTTTACAAAATGTGACTGATGACATTATCTTAAAGTTGGCCGTGGAATATGATCAAATGCCTTACCCCAATCCTTCGCAATTCATATCAGTTCCTCTGACTTCAGCTGCACTTACAATATTCTCATTTATAAGCACTTCATCCTCACCAATCTTGGCTGCTTCTTTGTCTGCCTCATCTGGGACAAAATCCTTATCTCTCCATTCCGTGTGTAAGTTCTCTGTGCCCACTTCCTCAATCGGAGTTTTCATCAATAGCTTCATTGATAAGTTGAGGTAGATGTATATCTTCACAGTCGGGATCTCTATACATGCATAAAATACTGTTAACATATACTTATTTATTAATGACATAATATTAGTCTACATGACACCATCAATAATATATACATGTCACCTATGCAACATCAGTGCCATGCCTTCTCCACTTGTCACATGATCATGTAACTTGACCAAAGCAGCATGGTCCTTGTAACACCCCAATTTGGTTCACCCGTAAACCAAACAAGAATGTTACCGGTTATCGAACTGTTCGCTAATCTACTTAATTTAGTTAAGCCGACCTAGATTTAACCTCGGTCTCAAGATGTTGATGTAAACATACAATGCATAGATAAGATGTTTAGGTTCGAACGTTGATCTAAATGAATGTTATGACATGCAATCATATTCAAAACAAAACAAACATGTAAAAAGTTTTAAAAAATCAATTTTTAAAACAAAACAGACAAAGTCTCCCCTAAAAGTACAATAGGAACCACCCTATCAACAATAATGTATATATATATATATATATATATATATATATATATATATATACTTAAAGCATTGTTAAAACATTTTTCTTTTCTCACACAATCACATCATAACCATCTTTATGTTGCTACATCGAGTCTCAACCACATTTGATAATCTTGTGTTCTAATTCCTGCATACACTATCTAATAATATACAACATTCACACGCCACATTTCCATTCCATTCGGTAGGTATATGTGTGCATGGTATATCGTTGTTCCTCTACAGTCCCGACAACACTCAATCATCCAGATTCTCACCTACATATACAATACAAAAACGTCAGTAATGAGTATTATTGGTCCAGAAATAACTAATAATCAAACTGGCATATGGGAGCCGACTCTCATGTTAAATGAAATTATTCATAGAATCTCTCATAAAGGCGCTAATTAGGAGCCGTCAACCTCAGCTTGACAACGTTCCATTCTGACTCATCTCATGCCTCAACATATTTTAAAATTATCCCTTATGCGGGAAAATCAATTTTTCATCAGCCATTTACATCCTCCGTATCACTCCTGGTCCTTAACACAGAGATCGAGTACTCTCAAGCATACGCTTTCAGTATCCTTTGAATCCACAAGTCTATACATGTGCTACATTGTATTACCGTAATCTTTCACACTTCTTTGGGTTTGAGGAACTCAAAGTTGGAATTGTCAGGATCCCTCAAAAACGAAACAATCCGCTCACCAATCTAGAGCCCGCTTTGACTGGCATGTGTCCGCTCACAATTCACGTGAGTCAACTTTCCTTTGTCCCATATCTCACTGAAAAACACTGATAAAATTATATGTAAATAGGTCCGTGTAGGGATTTTAATATTGTAGGCTTGAAAGCATCATGATCTGGATCTGAGTTTTCAAAAACAAATTCATGGGATCTCATCTTCAAGGTTTATTAATCCTCAAATTCGTACAACTAAATTGCCCATAGGAGTGGGATGCAATAAATCCACTACTCAACATGTCTGCTTACTTATTAAAACAAATCACGATAGAGTGATGGAATCAAACCAAAAACTAGTCCTAAATAAACATAGTAGAAGCTCCCTAACTACACATCAGTACTAAAAGCTAACGCCCACTATGAAGCATTAACACATCCTATATCACACTCATATCAAAATACTCATCACATCAAGTCACATCATGATTAACTAAATTACAGTGCAATTAATTAGAAACTTATACTTAATTTATCTAATTAGGTCATTAACATTTATTTCAATACAATTCAAATCATACAAATTCATTTTATTTATAATCAAAATATTTTATCATGCCAATTAATCAAATCCTATCTTGTTGTGCTAATAATTGTCAATTTTAATTAATTAGTTCGAAGTTAATTATACCTCATGTTGTTGGTGATTGACATCGACTAGGGTTTGTTGTGTAGTTCAGGACTCAAATTTGGCACCCTATGGCATCCAAAGTTCGATCAGGTTCAGCTGAACAAATTCGGCTATTTTCGCCAAATTCCAGCGAATCCAAATTTTTAGCAGTTTCCGGTGATTTTTGGGCGACTTTTCCAGCAAAGAGATCAGAGCTGTGGGTCGACACTAGCTCGGCAAGCTCAACTTGCCTATGGTGGTGATGAGGACGCCAGTGACAGTGATGGTCACCGACGGCAAGTCAGCCGGGGTCGGTCAGCTTGTCCACTCAGCCCTTGGCCGACCTTGGTAGTGGCACCAGTGTGGGGGAAAACTTCTTGGGTTGAAGGGGCGGCACAATGACGGTGGAGTGATCCGGCCGGCGGTGAAACAACATTGGGGATCGCGGCGCAATTGCATGGCATCGTAGAGGCCAGGTTGCAGCCAGAAGATTGGGGGCAGCTCGTTGGAGCTCCGGCCAAGACGAAGGCGTCGATCAGCGGCGGTGCGGCGACCGGAGGTAGCATTGGTGGCGAGCTTTGGGGTGGTGATCGAGGTTAGGGGAGAAAAGGTCAGGGTGAAGGTCTTGGGGAAATCTCGTAAATAAAAATTGACTCGATTTCGACTTAAGTAAAAATAATAACTAATTCCTAATAAATTCAAAAATACAGTAAAATATGAAAAAATCCCATAAAATATAATACACTCCATAACATCAAAATGACATGCTCTATGACTACTAACACACCCAAACTACTATATAACGCGTCCTAATGCATTATTCGGCCTAAAATAATTTTACGATCAAATACATAAATAAATAATAATTGTATACTGTCATATATTCTGATAACTCATTTCTCATCATTTTTCTAACCTTATCATCATATACTTGGGTACACTTGACCATCATCGTTCATAACGCACAAGTGGCTTCGACTCAGTACATGGGTCATGAAACTGACTCAACTTAAATCAATGGTTAAACCTAATGGTTCGTTAATGTAAAACTCTAACTCTAAGTCATGAGTTTTACATTCCTGCCCAATAAAAGTGGATGTACACCTTCATTGTCACATGTGCTGTATATAGTTGATATATATCAGTTAATATATATATGTGCTCAGCAATTACATACATTTGATCAACATGATATTATCAATGACATTGGAACACCTCACCTTTGCAACACTATTGTCCTACGTTCTCCAACACCATGTTCGTCCACCTCGATGGCATGTCCCTCACCCTCCCTGTCATTACGGCTTAGACTACAAGGTACCTTCGACAAAGATAATTAGGGTTGCACAAAGTCCCCAGACATCTCATCCCACGGATCATCCCTATATAACCAATTCAATAAAAATCACTTATTCTAAATCAACCTTGTATATAGATTATGTCTATTTATTTAAGTATTTCCAAGCCTCACAATACATATTCCTCTTGTTCTCCTCCTCCCTCCATCTAAGTTCATTGATGACGACACATGTGTAATGACCATTCCATCATTGACTTCATCATCGACTCGACTGCCTTCATTGGATAAACATATTCATCGTCCACTACCATTTGTCTTTGCCTGCGAACATCTTCTCCCAATAATCCATCAAGCCTCGGTTTTAGCACAGTGCATATCTTAAGATTGTCAACCTCGCTTCTCTTTACAAATCCAAGAAAATATTGAAAGTTTACCTCGTCATCCACCTCTATCATGTATTGCTACTTCTTTCCACATAATAGGGGATAGGTACGAACACCGTAAATTTTTTACCATCATACTCCCTACCCACATGCAAACTCACAAATCTAACCAACTCACTCAAATCATTTTCACATTTGAAAAATTGGATGAAATAATCTCCTCCCATGTAGTCCATCCCATTCAAATCCATTAAAAAAACACAAAGGTCAAAACTTGGTCCTCATCTCCGATAAAAAAACACTCACAAACGGTGTAATGCAAATAAGCAACTATCACACACCATAAATCAGATTCAAGACAATAATATGCAATCAAGGGCATACCTTTAACACAATCTTAACTCATTGATGCAAAAACGCTTCTCAATGATGTCTTTCTTCTAATTTTAAATCCGTAGAATTTTACAGTGGCCATCGTCCGCCAGAGATGCTGTTGAAGTTGGAAGAAACCTACCCTTGTAACTTTTCTTCTACCCCTGCAAGTTTTTCCCACCGCTATAATACCTTACTCCCACTATAACTATATCCCCAACTCTCGCCTCTTAAACCGAGCAATTTATTTTCTTATATGGACCCAACCCAACCCAACAAAGTATCATGTACTTTATTCTTTCTCACCCTTGTACTAAATATTTCAAATTTCTCGACCCCCTCCTCTACACTAAATTACATATATAGATAAATGATAGAGTGAAAATTTAAAACTTGTAGTTAGACTTTTAGATATAGAACAACTGTGATTGTACTTTGCTTTGGAAATCATCACCATCAATTCTTATCCAACAGAATAAAGTTAGGTTCCCAAGTTCTTAAGCTCTACTACATCATTCTATATATATATACATATATATATATATATATATATACACACAAAAATAATAGGGTGTGAAACTTTTATAATTTGTGAACTTGAATCGCAATTGTTAATTTTTCATTTGATGGATTACATTTGTAAGTATTTTAGGAACTACTCGTAAATACCTATCTATAATTACTTAATATGAACCGTTAAATGAAAAAATAAACGGTAGGTTTAAGAAGTTCACATATAAAAAAGGTTTATACTCTATCAATATATATATATATATTACATCCTATAATGCTCAAATTCGATGCTTCATATTTGACGGCATATAGTTGAGTAAACAAAGCCAAAGGAATATGAGGAAGTTTGTTACAACTTCACTCATATTTGACATATTATATATTAACTATAATATTTTATATATTTTATCCAAATTTTGTATACACTAGCGAATTACAATTCATTAAATTAATCTAACCAAATTATTCCGGATCTACTTCAGCTTGAATTTATAAAAATAACCAAGTTGATTAAATGAACCAATCTTTTAGACTAAAACATATTACACATGAATCATGGTCTCAAATTATTTTCCTCCTTAGTTTCAATTTTCCATGTAACTTACTGGGTTCACTTAAGATATGATAAGGACAACACACCTTTTTACCTAATCCCCTGTTCTTCAACATCTTACCCTATCTCTAGTTCCTATCACCAAAGATCAATTTGAGACCATCTGACATGATCAAGTTCCAGCTCATGGTAAAGAATTTACCCACTACACTTTAGAGTTGAAGATTCAATTATCATATACTATGTCATGATAAACATGTAAAATACTTTTAAAAAAACAACAACAGCAACAAAGTTTACTTCGACGAACGCCTATCTATGAAATCTTATGTATGAATAATTGTCTCTTACATCTCTTCATAAAAGGGGGAGATGCTAATTTTTTACCCAGTGATAAACCAATTCGGAGTCGTCCACCAAAAGTATTGTTTAGAAAAATACTTCACTTGAATTTTCACATTTGTTCTCCATTCGCGTTCAATAAAAATGACCGCTTTTTTAAATTCATCTATCGTCAACGTAGGTGAAGAACGTTGGTCATAAACGTTGGTATAGCAGGATTCTTATTTTATAATTATGTAATGTTACAAATGTGGGTTTTTTATTTTTACTTTAAATAAATGAATTTTTTCCTTCTGTTCTTGAATTTAAATTAGGGTTTGTCAAATTCATTTATTTCGCGTAATCCTTAAAACTGATCAAAGTCGAAGAAGACAAACTTTTTCATTAAAAAAAAGTGCATGGATAGGGTCTAGGGGCCGAGTCTATCTTAATATTTTAAAAATTATTATTGTTAAATTATGTGTACTTAAGGGATATCATCAACCAATCCTTATCAACCACGTGGGCCAGATCAATGGCCTTTGCCAGTCCTTATCCGCCCACCCGAGAGACAAACAATGTGCCGTGTCAAAATCGCCCTCCCCAAACCAAGATTAGTAAAGTGATTAATGAACCAACTCCGACCTCTTTAAATGAGTGGGTTTGACCCGAACTAACTCGACCCAAGACGAGCCGACCACGTCCTTCATATTTGTGTGGGCTGTTTATTATTTCGATTAACTAAATTGCATATCATTGATGAAAAAAAAATCATTTGGCAATAACAAAAGTAAGTAATTGAAGTAAATTGACATATTGACAATAATTTCAGTGCTAAATTTTAGTATAAATTATATGAAAAATTACATCATTAAATATAAATCAAGCTATTTTAATTTCAACTTCGACTCAAATTTATATGAGTATTAATTAGTCTCGACTTACATTTGATATCACACGAGCCAAATTTGAGTTAGATCGAGCATCCTTAAAATGCATTATAAATATTATATGCATCATAAAGTCTTAATTAAATCCTACGTAGCATGTATGGTTACATGACACTTGTAAATAAATTAATCACTCATTTAAATTTTATATTTCTCCAAAAAAATAAATATAAAATTGTAAAAAAACGACCAAAAATATAGATTGAACTATACTTTAAAACTATTTCATAAAATATTATAAAATAAAAAACGAGTCGATTCATTTTTTTATCTTTTTAAACGCTTAAAACAAAATTAGTCTCATAAATTATAACTGCCGTACATTATTTTATAATTTTTTTGATTTTTTATAATTATAATAAATAAAACTTTGTCATAAATCTTCTCTTGAGCTGCAACCCCAAATAACAATTTCTTCTCAAAACCCGGTCCAGTGGCAATTCCGATATAAACGTGAGAACCATGGCCAAAGAAAACTCCCGACATCCCCGCGGCCAAAATCTTAGCCCCCAAGCAAACCACATCCTCCCGAATCTTCCCCACGTGCTTATCACAACTCCTCCACGTATCAAGAACTGCCACGTCATCAAGGCCCGTGGAAATATCGACGGCCGCGATGGGCCCATAAAGCCTCGAGCGGCCATGCAGCAGTGTCACTTCCCTTCCGTTTCCCATTTGTTCCAGAGAGAAAACAAGGAGCGACTTCTCGTTGTTGTCACCAAGAAAACAAAAAAACGCCTCAATTTTTGCTTGGCCCCTAAGGCTAAGCCACAAAATAACATCGCAGGAGACTTTTTTGTGAGATTGGTGAGGGGAATCGGGTGGGGGAGGAGATTCGATTGCAGGGGAAGCTTTCTCGACGTATGTCGGAACCGCAGAGGTATGCTTGATTGCTTATGTTGGGATTTCAGTTCATTGCTATGTTTTGGAGGTTGGATTTTTTTGGGTTTGTATCGTTGTCGAATATGCATGCATGCATGCTCGGTTCTTTTGTTTGGCGGGAGATTCGATTGCAGGGGAAGCTTTCTAGACGTATGTCTGTGCCGGAGAGGTGTGCTTGATTGCTTATGTTGGGATTTTAGTTCACAGATACGGTTGGATTTTTTGGGTTTCTTTTGTTGTATCGTTTGTGGAATATGCATGCATGCTTGGTTCTTATGTTTTGGCGGCAGATTCGATTGCAGGGGAAGCTTTCTCGACGTATGTCTGTGCCGCAGAGGTGTGCTTGATTGCTTATGTTGGGATTTTAGTTCATAGCTATATTTTGGAGGTTAGATTTTTTGGGTTTCTTTTGTTGTATCGTTTGTGGAATACGCATGCATGCTTGGTTCTTTATTATTATTATTTTTCTTCTAGTTAGGGTGCCTAATGTGTTCTTAGTTTTGTTATTTGCCATGTTGTATTGAAGTCAGGGGGATAAATCTGTTCCTTGGGCATGCTCGTATTGAAGTTAGTTTGCTCGTTTTTATGTCTCAACGTCAGTTAAAAGTACACGCGGCCTTGAATGTGTTTTAGATTGACATGCAGAACAAAGTGAGGGAAGTGCATTCGTGTTTTTTGTGTTTTGTTATTGTTATGCCCGCAGCTCATGAGAGTTACTCTGTTATTTTTCGGTTATATAATGTGTTCTCGTTGATAAAGTTATAAGGAAGGAATGAATTATTTAGGCTAGCTATTGATAATTTGTTATCTGTGATTGAACCATGTTGAATTTTTATTAATAGAGATGAGATGCTTTGTTAGCCTAGACTAGAGCGTTTTGTAATTAATGTGGAAAGCATCTGTTCTTATTGCTCAGACGCCGAACGTCATGTATGATCATGATGGTAAAGGTGTTGATGTTGTGCATTTTCAGGAAGAGGAAGCCGAGGAGGAGGAATGGGGTCGATTCCGTAGCAGAAACGCTCGCAAAGTGGAAGGAGCTCAACAACCAGAAAGAGATTGACTCCAATAATGGGGAGCTGCAGCGTCTGCACAAGGTCCCTGCCAAGGGCTCCAAGAAAGGGTGCATGAAAGGGAAGGGAGGCCCAGATAACCCCAACTGCATGTACAGAGGTGTGAGGCAGAGAACTTGGGGTAAGTGGGTGGCCGAGATCCGAGAGCCTAACCGTGGTAGCCGTCTCTGGCTTGGTAGCTTCTCCACTGCCTTAGAGGCTGCCATGGCCTATGACACTGCTGCTAGTGCCATGTATGGTCCTGCAGCTCGGTTGAACATGCGGAACGGTGACCTTGCCTCGACCTCTCCTTCCGATGATTTGATTGATTCTGCTGACCCGCATACTAAAATTTCGGTTGCGGTTGTTAAGTGTGAAGAATCTGAATCACAGTCCATGATCACAGAGATCAAACATGAGTTGACTGAGTTCGAGGATGGGGTTATGAGGTCTGAGCATGATGAGTCTGATGCCCTGGATAGAAGCAATGACATGGGCGTGGTGAAGTCCCAGCAAATTGATGAAGTGCATGATTTTAGCAGGCGTGAGATGTTTGATGTGGAGGAGCTGCTTCAAATGATGGATCATACAGACCTTCACGACAGCTGCAAACCAGTTCAAGATGTTGGGAATGAGATGTCATTTGGGTCTCCTGATGCTCTCAGTTTCCAAATGCAGAATCCGGATGCGAAATTGTTAGGCAGTTTGCATCATATGGAAAATGGTAGCCATACTTGCATGGAGTACATGTTTGATACGAGTCCAGGAGAGGAGAACCAGCCGTGTGTGGACTATGGGTTGTTCCAGCAGGGAGGTCTATGGGACTGGGACATGCCGGGAATGATTTATAAGGGAGGCTAAATCTGCTAAAGATCGCTAGTACTGAAATGTTGGAATATCGATTTGCTTTGTTGATTGTAGACGACAGGTTTTATGATTGTAAGGATTTTATTAATTGGAACTTGCTATTCGTTTGTTCGTTATGCCAAGCCATCCTTATAGTTTTCGTCCCGGAGATGGATTTGGCACTAGTATTCGTATATTTCTCCTAAGCACAACTGAGGATGATACCAGTGATAGTTTTTGCAGTTCTTTTTTGGTTTTTTGGACTAGGTTTCTTTTGACTTGCAGAATATGTACATTGAATTTTTGGTTTTAGGAGAATGGATTTTGTTAGTAAGATAAGGGGTATATATATATTCACCTACTTGTTCTGAGCTGTGGATTACAATTGTTGATCTTTGTTTCTACGCTAAACACTGTGCAAAGCAGGGTAGATGTTTGTGCTTGGCTGCTGTCCATTGTTAGTTGAAGGGTTTGTATAAATGCATTGTATTACTGCGCTACTTCCTTGTCGAATCTAGCTGGGTTGTAAATGACTTGAGAGGCAAGACTGCGTTTTCCTTTTCATACAAAGATAGATGAGAAGAACGCAAAAGGCAGTTTTCATGTAGTATACAGATTCAATCGAGTACGAAGGCAAGGGGGTAGACGGGTAGGAGATGAACCACTTAGGGAGATTGCTAGCAGAAACTCTGGAAATCCATGAATTCCATTTCATACCTTGAAAGGCAAGGGGGTAGACGGGTAGGAGATAAACCACTTAGGGAGATTGCTAGCAGAAATTCTGGAAATCCATGAAAACCAGTTCATACCTTGAAATAACATACTACCAAGAACAATGACATATTGTCAGTAACTCAATCTTAAGTTGAACCTATAATTCGTTGAACTTCCTGTTTTATTTTGGTCGTTCCTCGGGTGAGCTCAACATTTATTAAATAATGGTATAAACTATAGATACGATGTTATCATACTCGGGATTTAACTTATGAATTGTGATTTTGGGATGTAATATAAGTAACATCAACAGTAAGTAGATTTTTTTAAATATAATCATTTCCACTCTTTTTCATAAGATTTACAATTTACGCCGGTTAAATAACGGTGATGCACTGCATTGACTCAATTTCCTAGCTTGTACTTTGGGGTCTATTTGTTTGGATTGGAGGAATGAGTGAGAAAGAAACAGAAACTTGTATTTTTTACCCCCACTATTCAGTGTTTTGGATTGCAAGAAAATGATTCGGTGCGGAAAAAAATTTTCTCTCACGTTGTCCCACGAACGAAATCCCTCTTATAAAGTTTTCTAGCATTTTCTCACAAAACAAGTGAGAAAACACGCTCTCATCTCTATTTTTTAAATTTAATTTGTACGTGCAGTCATGACCTAGCACACCGCTCTAATTTTTTTCAAGTTGCTGCTTTTTTGTTAATAAGCAATATTATAAATTAGTACTTGCATAACATCATTGATTTTTATGATAATTTTGTTGGGTTTGTGCACCATTATTTTAGAAATATATCATTATTAAATTTAATTATTTGGTTTGCATCAACTCTTAAATAGAAGTAATGGTATTATTATTACTAGATTATGTGCTTTGTTGGTTCAGATTGGATAAAATCACTTCAGTTTATCCCTTTAAATTTTATTAATAAATATTTTATTAAGATTTTCCTTCTTAATCTAACCTCTTGCAAGAAAATTAATTTATTTTTCCTTTTCAATCCAAATATATACAAGAAACCTTTAAAATACTTTCTTTTGTTTTTGTTTTTTTCTTTCTATAATCCTTTTCTTTTCTTTTCTCTCATAATTCATCAATCTAAACTAACCCTAAATGGCAGTGGAAGTTTCTTTTCTAAAGTATAAATTATAAGTGTAAAAGAGCATGACACAGTGATTAATTTTAATAAAAATATTCAATAATATATTACTTCATATACACAAATCATACTAATTTAATATATCTCGGAGAAATTATAGTATAAATATAGCACACAAAATATCTTCTGCCATAATCTATTTGATTTGATAAATTAGGAGAGAAATAAAAAGAAAAAGGCTTTTAAACTGAAAAAAACATTGATTTTCGTGTATATTTCGATATCTTTAGATTGAAAGAGAAAAAGAAAATAAAGAATATCTTTTTGCATTTTTTTCTTGAAATTTTGCGAGAAAATCATTTGAGAATGGATTTTTCATTGTAATGTTTTCTATCTTATCCCATTTTTCTTTGAATCAAACACTTCAACTTTCCGTGGATACACTTTTCTTTTCTTTTCTCTACACAAACAAAACTCTAAAATTTCCCCTTTAATTATGTACTCATCCAACCCTTGGTCGGTCACTCATTGCATGAATTTATATAACAGGGTCATAAAAAAATCAAACCCGACAATGAAGTAATTATTTTTTTCAAAAATCTAAATTTATCTTTTGAACGAGTTTTAAAAACGGAAATCAAATTACTACCACTTTAATGAGAAAAACTTGAATTAGAAACTCGAATTACCTAAATGTTTATTCCATGTCCGTTCTTATGTTTTGGACTCGTCAACTCGTTCTTGTCCAGAAAACGGACGACTCACCCCAGAAACTCTCTTCCAATCCTCCCCCTCTCCCTTCTTCTCTTCTCCCACACAGACATCAGACATGGATGAAGACTCGACCCCGTATTACCGGCTTTCAAGCCGGAGTCGCAAGGTCGCCTCAAAAATGGCAGCTGCTCTTGCAAGCAGTGATAATAGGACCCAGGTACTGCTTTCTTACCTTGATTTTTTTGGTTGAAGGGAATGAAATAGATTTTGTTTTGTGCTTACGTCCTCTAAAGGATTGTTTTTTATGCAAACCAATATATATATTGCTCTAGATGAAATGTAGCAGGATAATGTCGATGGTTTGGTTTTTGCTTACCACAGCCTATAGGCGTGCCAAGTTAATTGTTTTACTAATTTTGATTGTATGAAGTGATGTACGGTGGTCTTATTCATGTAACTGGAGATGATTAGTAAATTGACCACATGTTATGTAAGATTCAAAAACTGATCTGGTTCAATCTTTGGGAGATGTGCTGGCCTTGCTGCAACTGTCTTCCATATTTGAGTTGAAAGAAATTGAAGAGTTTTTAGATGTCAAAAGGTTTCCATCGGAATTTTATGCAAAAGGATCAGTATAGTGATTTAATTAACAATTTCTATTTGTGTTTTGTTTGTTTGTTTTATTGGTCTTCTTGGTGTAAATTTGGTTATGTCCAAGTTGTTTTGTGCATCTTATGGAAGTAATAAAATTTTCATTCTTCTTCCTTCCACCTAATACCCAAAGGGTATCGGGGGCCTGGATCCTAAACTAGGATCCATGCAGTTACAAAAGGCAAAATTTTAGATGACCAGATGCCCTTCCTCACGCCAACCTTCCTTCTTTACCTGGGCTTGGAACCAGCAGTGCCGAAGCATTGGTGGGGTTATTGAAGTGATAAAACTGTTTATTAAAAGAAAACTTGTTTTACGTATGGCTACCTTTGTTACATGTGTGCTTTACTGCTTTAATTTCTTGGTATTATCTAAGCTATCTCGCATGCATCAGCTGACACTAACTTATATATGTTTTACAGTAATCCATGTCTATAACTTGTTTGTGCCTATCTCTGGTAGAAGATAAATCTTTCAGGACTGACACTTTGTTGAGGTCATTTTCTATCCAAGTGTCGAAAGGCTAAGAGTTCTCCTTGCAAAAAGGCTTCTCTTGAGCTTGTAGTTATGATATTTTGATGAAGACATGTGAAGTAGTTTATCTCTGTAATCCTACATCCCTCTGTTTATGACATGCTCGGCTTTACATTCTTTCTGCTTATACAGGCAGCTCTGGCGCAGCTTGAGGCTTTGGAGAATGACAATGCTGGAGCAGAAGCAGTGGAGAATAATGACGACTAAGATGCTTCTCTTGATGAAGAAGACGACGGTTCTTTTCCGTTAACTAATTTCAAGTAGCTAATGGTTACTGAATTTTACTTGAAAACCAGTTATAATTTGGCGATGGTCAAAAAAATTCTCTTTGTATACATCCAACGGAATTGGATGAAACTTTTGTCCTTTTTTTCCAATTTATCTACGAAATTACTGTTACTTCTTTCTCATTTATGCTGGAGCATTAATCATACCATGAAACACATTTTATGGAAAAAGAAAGATATAGATATGGATTACTACAGATGTGGATTATTTTACATCTTTTATATAATTTCCCTCTTTGGATAAGGGGTTGCATGGGGGTTGTATCCAGCATAATTTGTTTTTGACAGCTTCTTACATCATTGATTCATCTGTAAGATCAATCAAATGGAAGGCAAGGCTCTTGCCAGTGATTGAATGAGTTCAGAGTTTTTCACTATTTCATTTTACTTTTCAAGCGACGCACCAATCAAGGCTTAACATTGTATGTGGATTCCGTTACCTTGTGTGTAATCATAGGGTCAGATTTTCTTTCTTTTTTGCAATGATTTTATTGTCATATCTTGCAGAATATTTTGCAGAAAAAGCTGGCCAAAAATATGAAACAGAAGACAAGGCAAGCAAAAGCGCTTGAGAATGCAAGGAAGGCACCTAGGACAGTCATGGAAATCTTGCAAGATGTAAAGGCCAACAACCTCTAGACACCTTAGTTTTATGACATTTTATATACAGTAGTTACTGAGATCCTTCTCTTTTCACACAGGCAAACCTCGAAGCTTTACCTTCCCATGTTCCATCTTATCTGAGGGCAGCAGTTGGTCCACCAAGCTCAATGTCTGGACGCCATTTCTGCACAGTCTGCGGATATCCTGCCCACTACACTTGTGTTACATGTGGAGCTCGCTTCTGTTCTTGCCGTTGCAAGGAGATCCATGATGACACTAGATGCTTGGAATTTGTTGCCTGATGCCGCATCTGCGTTGGCAACCGGATTGTCAACCTGCAAGAATCCTACTGAATGTGGGAGAAGGTGCTAGTTTGCATTTATGTCTGCGATCAAATTCAAATGCCCAACAGGTTATTGTTTCATTGCTCCTAATATAATGATCTATCGTCTTTTATTGCAGCTCAAAATCAAGATTGAACAAAGTCGTGCACATGGTTAGGAATTTAATCAAGATTTTTGACATTCGCCTCTTGATGCTGTTTTTTGTTTCCCAAGCGCCTTATGATGCCGTTGAAAATGTCGTTCTTCACATCCTCGACTTGCTCAATTAATAGACATTACGTCTGTCCTGAAATGGCTGGCATATTTATTTCTGCTCTCATGTTACAACAAATTCAGTCGCAAAAACGTGTTTTGCATGGAAGAAAAAAAAGGATAAGCATGTTTTATGTGGTCGTACTTTTTAGTTATAATTAAACTATCCTGTTTATTCCAATCAAAGATTAATTACAATTGATGCTGCGTTTACAATAGTTCCTAATTTTTTATAATTGAACCATGCTTACTCTGATCAGTTCATTCTTTTTTTAAAAAAATATTTTTTCATCACAAAGTAAAAGTGGAAGAAAATTATAAATTGTGATTTTGCTAAACTGAACTTGAATAGAAAAATATAAAGATTTGAAGTATTTTTTATAGAGCTAGTTACAAGTATACTAACTAATTCATGGAAGAAATGTCCGAGTGAGTAAGTAGGTAATGATATTATAATATTTATTACTTCTTTTGGGATGTAACTAATTTAAGTTTGCTAATAATTAACTAGTAATTATTTTAAAAATTTTAGGCTATGTAGATCAGTATTAACGTCATAAATTAAGACAAGAAGCTAATTTTAGAATAATATAATAATTGATTATATATAATGACTCATGCAATGTCCAATTTAAATTAATTGTTGTGATATTAATTGCTCTCTCTCTATATAGTACAACCATTATATATGTATCAAACTTTTAAAGTGTTATCAAATAAATAAGCCATTAGTTTTATATCGTATTAATTTATCAAGTTATAGTTATTTTTTACTATAAAAATGATAAATTGTTTGTAGTAAATGCATAAATTATTAATGAGTACTTATGGAAAATTAATAGACATGATTATATTTATTTTTGGCTGAATTAATAAGTTATTATGTGGCTTATAATTCTAACTATTTTATATGACTGATGATGTATAAACTAAATTATTAATTTATGAGTTAGAATATGGATAACTTATATATTATTATATTTTAATTATTTGAGGACTTATTATTGGTTTACACAATTTAATTTTTTATTTTATTATATATAATTAATTATTAATTTATGAGTCGATAAATATTGATATCTTTACAGGTTCAAGTAGTGTCAACATATTTTAATTTTTTTGGTAATGATTAATGATTTAGTATGACAATATAAATTTAGCTGGTGTTAATTAATTAGATATTAAATTATTATCATTCACTTATAAATAATTAATAAAATGATTAACTAATTATTATGGGATATATTTTATTGTTATTTTTTAATGTACTTGTGGCATACTATATCATTATATGCACTAGCCTCGGGAATTATAAGTGTTAACGTATAAACTATGTGTGATTCCAAGGTTAGGATTGTCGTTGCGATTATAGTGCCTCATTATAATTCTAGGTCCATCTACTTACTTGTACTATTGTATATTCTTTTTGGCAATCTTAATTAGTCCGAGTTTAGATTCGATTACCATGGACTGAACGGGTCAAGGAATTGACTCAGTTCGACACGAGGCCACACCGTTAAAATTTTTTAAAAGATGAAATACTTGTCCTTGTATCGAAAGAGGTGACATAACACAATGACATAAAATAACTCATTATGTACTTGTGATACTGATAAGGTGAATCAATAAATAATATCAATAATTATAAGGCGTGAGTCTTACAGCATATGTGCGTATACATGAGATTGTAATTAGATAGGGCAACCATCATTCCCGATATAATTGGAACTCAATATAGCTCGTAATAACTAAAAGACTCAATTAATAATATTATAAAATAAATTGACTTATTTATTATAATTATATGACTTAATATTTTATCATTAATATGAAATTATTTTTGCAGGTGTGAACATAGATAGATGAGTTAGACTCGAGACACTTGAAGGATTGGAGAACTCTATTGTTAAATTATTGATTTTTTTAACTTTAATTATTATTATATTTCTGATCTATTTGCTTGTACAGGAGTGAGATTTTAGATTATTTCATGGGTTTTAGTTGATATTTATATTTTATTTTATGTCATAACTTAAAATTTAAATTTTAACTAATAAGTTTTTGGTATTAAGGCTGAGCAAACCTCGGATGCATGAATCGGCCGATTCGCGCCGATTTAAATCGGATCGGCGTCGCGCCGATCCGATTTCGGGGCTGACTCGGTCGGCCTCGAATCGGGTCATGAATCGGCGATTTTCGGCCGATTCCGACCGATTTAACTCAGAATCGGAATCGGCCGATTTAAATCGGAATCAGTTTTTTACAAAATTATCAAAATACCCTAGGTATGATTTTTATTAAATTATTTAAGCATGAGTAAAATGGTAATTTGGATTTTAAAAACCTAAAATCAAACCCCTCTCCCCCGATTCCGCCGCCGCGTTCGCTCCGTCGCCCTCCGCCGCGCTTCTGCCTTCCGACCTCAGCTCTGTCCGACCACGCCACAGCCGCCCGATTCCGACCTCAGCTCCGCCCTCCGCCGCGATTCCGCTGCCGACGCTGCGCCCGATTCGAACTCAGCTTCCGCCGTCCGACTCTTCCGTCGCGATTCCGCCGCGCTTCTGCCGCAATTCTGTCATCCAACGCTACGCCCGACCTTCTGACAACCCCACCACCGTCCGATGCTGCGCCCGATTCTGAACTCAGCTTCTACCGTCTGACGCTTCCGCAGCGCTTTCGCCGCGATTCCGCCGTCCGATGCTCCGCCCGACCTTCCAACCACGCCACCGCCGTTCGACCTCAGCTCTATCCGGCCACGCCACCGCCGCCCGATTCCGACCTCTAGCTCCGCCCTCTCGTCGCGCCTCCGACCGAAAATTTTGGTAAATTTAGATTTTTTTATTGAAATTGAATATTGATGTGTAAATTGTTATCGATGATGTTCTAATTGATTAATATGAAGTGCAAATTGTGATGTCCAAATTGAAATTATATAATTATGTATTTCAGGTATTTCTGTACCGAGTTGACAAATTTTTGTATATGACCGATTTAACTGAATCAATTCCTGATCGATTCATAGCCGATTCTAGACCGATTCCGATTCCCTGGAAAATCTGATTCCGATTTCGATTTCGATTCCGATTCATGCAACCGTGGAGCAAACTCGATAATAACTAGATTGTTAAAGTGGGTCAAAACGTCTTGATACTTTTCTTGAAGATTTTTCTAGTTTACGTATTATTATCCCAACATAATAGGATAATTAATTGGCTACTTTTTGCATTTAAATTGAGGATCAGAAACCATGCAAGAACAAACACAATTTATCTTTATTATTTATTTTAAAAATAGATAATAAGTCCAAAGAAAAATTAATTGATTATCTTAAATCCAATACTCATACATATAAGTGTCACAATCAATCAGACTAGCATTAAACTAATACAAAAAAGTCTTCAATTTTTTTAAAGAAGGATTAAATACCTCACTTATCTATAATAAATCAACCAATTAATTAAACTTTTAATCAACTTTCACATTCCACCGCCCATTGCCCAACCCTTCCCCTCCAGACCAGATGATGACCGCAGGCTACACCCGCGGCGGCGCCGCCGCCGGCGAGACGGCGAATATGGAGACGCTCGCGCTCGACGACGACCGGCCGTCCTTCCTTCTCGCCTCCGCCAACTACCGCTCTGCCATGTCCTCTCTCTCAGACGCCAACCACCCCCTCGCCGCCGCCGCCGACAACCCTCCCGACGACGACGATCCCCTCCGCCCTGTGAGTGACGCCGAATCCATATCCGATTCCCTCCTCGATCCCCCCTCCTACGCCGATGTCGTCTTCACCCCTTTCGCCGAATCCAACGGTGTCGCCGCCTACGGCCGATCCGGAGGCGCGCCGGTGTCGCCGGGGTCGCCGTCGGCTTCCTCGGAGCGCTACATCCGGATCTCGGTCTCCGATCCCCAAAAGGAGGCGGAGGTCGCGTCGAGCTCGTTGGTCCCCGGTGGGAACACCTTCGTGACCTACCTCGTCACCACACGCACCAACTCGCTGGACTTGGGCGGAGGCGACCCAGGGGTCTCCGAGTTCGCCGTCCGGCGGCGGTTCCGCGACGTCGTTGCTCTCGCCGACCGGCTCGCGGAGACGTACCGGGGGTTCTTCGTCCCGCCGCGGCCGGACAAGAGCGTGGTGGAGAGCCAGGTGATGCAGAAGCAGGAGTTCGTCGAGCAGCGCCGCGCGGCGCTCGAGCGGTACCTGGCCCGCCTGGCCGAGCACCCGGTGATTGGTGGGAGCGACGAGTTGAAGGCTTTCCTCACATCCAGCGGGAAGCTGCCGTCGCCGGCGTCGACGACGAGGACGGTGACGACGGATTGGACGGTGAAGGTGGGTGGGGAGAGCACGGTGTTTGGAGGGAATGAGGTGGTGCAGCCGGCCAAAGGAGGCCTGGATCTGCTGAGAATGTTCAAGGAGCTGAAACAGTCGGTTGCTAATGATTGGGGCGGGGCGAAGCCCGCCGTGGTTGAGGAGGACAAGGAGTTTTTGGAGAAGAAGGAGAAAATGCAGGACTTGGAGCAGCAACTGACCAATGCATCGCAGCAGGCGAGTTCTTTGATTGTTTGATTGCTTGTGCTTCTTGACTTAGTATGGTTATCATTTGATTTTGCACCAATCTGCTGTTATTTCATGAGTTTGACGTTGTCATTTATTGTTGCATGTTTCAATTTGGAAATCTCTTCTGGTAATTTGTTCCTACCAGTTGTTCTGTGTACTATTACTTTGTCATTAGAATGTTAGCTGATTAGCACTCTTTATTCAGGTGGAGGTTATCGCAATGAAGATAGAGGATGGAGATAAGCACGTAGATTAGTGATTTGCTTAGTTTGTTTTTTATTGAGAATTTGGAAGCTTCATGCAAAAATTGGTGGTTTAATAAATTGTCACTTAGATAGTAGTTCTCTTTTCCTTATAACTATTCATTTTAATTATTGGTCTTTGGTTTAGATAGCATCATGATTTGATATTATTTTCTTTTGAGTCATGGCACCGGGGCTTCTTGGATTTCAAAGTCCTTAGATGGAAGTTCAGTGGGATGAATATGTGGAATGGGAAGGGAACGTTTAAATTTTTCTAGTTGAATTTGGATTATGGATATGATAATATATTTAGTAATGGGTATGACAATGTATTGTCTAAAATACAAGAGTGTAAACTGTTATTTTTGAGAATCTGTTGTTCATTTTGGACACTTCTATGTGGCATTTGCATTCAATGTTAATGCCAAAATGAGAAAAGAACATGTTTTTTGACCGTTTTGAGGAGAAAGGGTGCCCATTACTAGTTTACCAATGTGCTGACTAATAAAATAAGGGCAAAATTGCTTATCCTAGATTCAACCAAAATATGGGGAAAAAGATACAGATCAATAAATATCATAGAATTGTAAGAAATAATGACCTCCAATTCTGGTACTTTGTGATCTGCATAAATAATACTAGGATAATTAATTGTATCGAATGGATGCACTGCTTCACATGTCATCTATAATTTTGTAACAGACTCTTGTATATCAGTCAGTGGCTTCAACACTATATTTTATTTTGGTCCCTTCTCGAGTTCCTACTTATCCAATGCAATGTGTCTAACAATAGTGGCATGCATGTTATTTTGAAGGAATTTTGATCTAACTATCAAAGCATGAAATTAGAAAGATGTGAATTTACTGATATGAAGATTTGCTGGCATCAGGATCAGTGTAGTTTAAAATGAAACAGCTTACTTTTTGAAACATCTGTTTGCAACCCTAATCTTTTGTAATCAAATGGATGACAAGTTAGTAACAATTATGATTATCTATCTACAGGCTGAAACTCTTGTGAAGGCTCAACAGGATATTGGAGAAACATTGGGAGAGCTGGGGTTGACATTTATTAAGCTGACAAAGTTTGAGAATGAGGAAGCCATTTACAACTCTCAAAAAATACGTGCCACTGATGCTAAATGTTTGGCTACTGCTGCAGTAAAAGCAAGCAGACTCTATCGAGAATTAAATGCTCAAACTGTGAAACATTTGGTAATGGCAATATGCTTTCTAGGTATTTCTTTTACTTGGAATTGAATGTTTTTGGTTGATTTGTAAAATGAGTGTTTGATGTCAATGGCAGGATGTTCTCCACGAATACCTTGGCTTAATGATGGCCGTTCATACTGCATTTTCAGATCGTTCGAGTGCTCTATTGACTGTGCAGACACTTCTTTCAGAGCTGTCTTCTTTGCATTCAAAGGCTGAGAAGCTTGAGGTTGCTTCTTCTAGAGTATTTGGTGCAGATAGATCAAGGATACGGAAAGTAGAGGAATTGAAAGAGACAATAAAAGTTACTGAAGATGCTAAAAATGTTGCAATTAGAGAGTATGAACGCATCAAGGTATCTTATTTATCCTTTATATTTTGTTTTATTTTTGAAAATTTGAAGCATTGCATTATCTATGGAAAACTAGGTTTTGATTGTTCATTTCTTTTATGTTGTTAGTTTTCTAAATTGTCTTTAGTTGCATGTCAGTATTTGTAGTGAAATTTTTGTCTATAGTTTGCATTGTGTGCATGTGCTGTATAAGATGAATCTGCTGAACGGGGAGGATGAAGTGCAGTACTAGTGACTGCTCGGATTCTTTTGAATCTGACCTCATTTTAAGTCGATTGCCAATCACTTAATTTTTGGTTGATTTCCAAGCACAGAACATGTGATCAAACCTGCTAACAAGTTTGATTATCCCCTTCCTTTTTAGTTTGGTATCATATGCATCTTGATCAGCACAATGAATACCAGTTTTGAACCAATTCAAACTTGTGCTTTGGCTGGATCAATTTCTTGATCCTGCTAACATTGGTTGTTTTCTGATTATGCAATTTTGGATTTCATGTTGTTGATAGAAATTTGAAATGTAATGAAAAATTTCCAGTTGGAAAAGTGTGGCATGGTCACCACATAAGCAGTAGTAGTATCTGTATGGTAAATGAAAAGATTGGCCGTCAGTATTATGTTCACCAGTCGAGGGGCCATCAACACCATCTGGCTTGTAGTTGTTAATGAAAAATATTTAAATGAGCGTGTTTTTTTAATCTTTATGAGGTTGATGAAAAGTAGTATGTTTTTGGGATTGTGAGTGGACTGCGACTAGTTATACGGTTGAAGTCATAAATGGGGGAAATTGTGCATCTGGCATCACTATGATTTTTTTCTTCCTTTTGTTTGATGTAGGTAATTATTTTAGATGTAATATATGCCAATTGGTTTTGTTTATAAGCATGTGGATCCCCTGTATATTAAATAACTACCTTGTTTTGATATGTTTATTTGAATATTGTTTGTATGTAAAAAGTTTTCCTTTGAATTTCAGGATAACAACAGGAGTGAACTGGAAAGATTAGATAGACAACGAAGAAAAGACTTCCATAGCATGATTAAAGGCTTTGTGATTAATCAGGTATGACATGTTTTTAATATTGGTGACTTGTAGAAAAATAGCTTATCCGTGTGTTTCCTGTGATATTTTGAATGAGCTATTAGCTACATTTTTGTGTGGTTGATCATCCATAAAAAATGGTTCAGTTAAGAACTTGCATAGATTGGTTTATGCTTTTATGTGGGGCTTTGACGTTCCAAGTCTCAATGTTGACTTATTATATTGGAGAACGTTATCTTGAGGTTGTTTTATTATTCAACATATATAATTGAACTCTTGACGGCCCTGCAGAAATCATTGAAGCTTATTAGTCCATGAAGACACTAGCTTTGCTTATGATTTATTCTTGAACTTAACACAATTTTTTCATTTGCTACAGATTTAGTTAGAATTTTGTTGAAAATATTTCTGTTTAATATGTACTCTTTATGTTTCATGAGCTGACTTTCCTGGGGAGAATTTTATGATACGTATGACACTTTGCAGGCAGGGTATGCTGAAAAGATTGCAGATGTATGGGCACAGGTGGCTGATGAAACAAGTGTTTATGCTAAACAAAGTAATTAAAATGGTAGCTGTAAATTTTGGTTTTGGTCTCTTTCTTTTGTGTAAACTATTAGTTCTCCCCAGTACCATTAACAGGAATTAGAATTACGAGCTGAAAAGGCATGTTTTTTATTGCTTTGGCTGTTTCTGATTCTTTTCCGAGGGTCAGTTGATAGTCCTGTATTGGATCAAACTCAACTTTCCTCATCCAGAGAATATCAGTCTGAAGATTGAAGCTTTCAGATCGAGAGTTATAATTTGAACTTCAACATGTACGTCTTCTTATCTTCATCCGTCAATCTCTCTTTTTCTCATCTTCGTCTGTGGACTCTTCTTTCTTGCTTTGAAAGCCGTCAGTGTGGCTGATTTAGCTAGCCATTCAATGTATTATGGGGAAAAGTGGTTACACAAGTAGAGCTGCACTTATATTTATTTGTTGGACCCTACAGAATGCAATATTTCTAGATTTTACGTTTCTTTCATGCTAACCAAACTGAACATGTGTAAGAACTAGGACGACAATGAATCTTTTATTGAATACTACTGTTCATGAAGTTTGGTGATATTAATTCTCCAAATCTATCTGGTCATCGAAATATGACCCTGTAGGGCATTGACACGTCGTGCAACTGGTTTGGTAATTGACCTGTATCAGTATTTTATTTATTGAAACTTAGAAGGGGAAAGTAGTTAATCTTGCTGTCAAGAATTCAGTTGCAAATTACAGCCGTATCTTGTGATTTGTGGTCGATTTTACTCCTCATTTTATCCTTCCAATGTCATCTTCGACTTATTTGCAATGCAATAGTAGCCATTCACACATTCAAGATTGGTTTCTTTTAATACCATGGAATGGACTTCTACTAAGGCGATTTTATTTTTCTAGGCCTAAAAATTTTATTCAACTAAATTTATCAGTTTGTTTTATTGTTCCATCTTAATATAAATGTTTTCAAATTTTCCATTTCATGCAAACAAAGTTTTTTGGTCACAAAATACGATTTATTCTGACCAAGTTTTGCAGGTGTTTGCATCCATTGTCGTACATAAGATGTCGAAGTCCATTAGCACCACAGATTTGAATGTTAGCAGGATCTTTTTTCTTTCGAAGTGATGCTTTGGTGGTTGTGAGTTGAAACAATAGCTTGAACTGCCATCTTCAATTTCATGTTGTCCTTTTTCCTGGCAGTCTCAGGCATCTAAGGAAGTGTGAAGTGTAAATGACAAATGTAAAGGCCAAAAACTTAAAATCATAACTTCAATTTAGCATCATAGTATCATAACCAAGTTGCTATAATCATGGGAGCAACTAAACCACTTCACTATTCAGTGAGTTCATGCTATTCATCAATCACTTTTATTGATGCTGTGGTCATTGCATGTTCCCATAAATTAATATGAACAGGTATGATAAAAAAACTTGTGTATTTAAGTACTGGAAGCCCCCTCCTAGGACTCATAAAGGCATATCCCAACTAAGCAGCCCTAATCACCATTATCTGTATATTTATATATGAATAAACAAATATGCTATTGGATATTCTTCCAAAAGACAAATCTTATCCATTTACATGTCTGGCCTTCTCTCGTCGTATCTTAAATTCTTCATACTTTCATTACTTATGGAAGTTTCTTTTGACCTGATCAACTACAAAGGTAATGGCTTTGAAGAAAAAAAACCTCAATGATAACTTGATTTGATATGGCTAGCTTGTATTTCTATGACTCGACAGTCACATGCTAAAAGTTAACCTAACCAACTCCATGACCACGTAATGGTTGATCTGTGTATATTTTTGAATTGGACTCGAGGAATGAGGAGAGCTAAAAATGCATCAACAGAGAGATGAGAGAAGGCAAAGAAATTTTAGATTTGAGCAATGACATTAGTTTAGTGGAGAAATATTAAGGACCTATAACCCGTGGGATTAGGTTAGATTATGAAGATAATGGTGCATGTTGTTATCATTAGGGAGGAAAATATACATAACCTTTCAATGGGAGCAGCGGCAAAACTTTTAATTGGCTCATGATTGGTAAATGTTACAAAGAACATTTAAATTTACTTCACTTTTAAGCATATTACAATTAGTAAGTATAAACATTCTAGTATTATTTCTTATCTACAAGAATTCGTGCTTATAGTATCAGGTACCTTATACCCTAAACCCTAGACACACTTCGAAAGAAATACACCCTTCACCTTGGCGGGCAATAACTACTTATTCACTTCTAGATCACTAAACCTGTAAATGGTAAATACCACTTCTATCTTTTTGTCCCCATATTTCATCCACCTTCTCTCAAATAATTGACTACTTTGATTGTGCTCAATTATTTGATCTCCGTTAATATTCGTGTTCAAGTAATCCTACTCTAATTTTAGGTTTCGTATTGCCTGTCTCAAACCCGAATAAATAAAAAAAAGGATAGTCGGACATTCGGCTAGCAAAACTCTGTCATTCCTATATTCACGTATTCATCCTTAATTGAGAATCGATCTTAGATGAAATTTTTGCTATCCAAATTGTGTATATGATGACCACTTTACCATTTGCTTCACACTTCACACCAATGCCGGTGGAAAGCCAATTTACTGCCGGCAATTGCAGCGACAATTGACTAAGAGCCAACTTTCGCGAGTTTGTCAAAGATTTGGCGCACTTAAAAAGCGACGTTACAATGAGTCTATGACATAAATACCAAAGTGATAAACAACTAAAAATTTTCCTTCACAGGTTCCCAAAATCCAATGCAAGCCAGCAAAGTGTTGAAAACTTGAAGTAATTGTAGTTCGTATCATTAAAGGCTCTATTTCAAAAGAGTGACCAGGTATCAAAAAAACTGTCCATGATCATCTGAAGGGACTGCTGAGCACAAGAAGACAATGTGGACATGACAGACGAAACAGCGTATAATGAATTGAAGGTTTCCCCTGCGTGGCCCAATTTGCCCTACAACTTGCGTCCCACCCCATTCATGACTCGAGCAAGTTGCAGCTTTCTTTTACTGCAAGTTGAGTTTATCACAAGGCAAGTTGCAGAGATAGCGGCTTTTCAAGAGCCGTATATCAATCTATCCGCCCTTCTCTGTCTGTCAACCCTGCGATAGGAAGAAGGGCTCTATCAATATCAGGTCCCATCTTTGCATGTACCATGTGAAACATGTCAAGGTTGCTAATTTGCTATTTGCTTGCATTCGAAACTTTTTGGGGGAAAATTTTTTATGGGTATCTGAGCTTCCTATCTTGTTGATCATAATCTCTTATATTATATCCATACACATTGACAACCACTATGAGTTTATAATATTTGTTGATCACTTTTGAAAGGCAGATTCGTATACAAGTGACGAGCTCGGCCGCCCCACCATTGCCTGGACACATCTGTAATACCGTGTTGGTCGTAATATAATAATCCCAAGTGGTCACTCTGTTTTTATTTTATGATGCAATTGGCTAATAAATTAACCTGCTTTGGTAGACGAGCACAACATCATCTAGTACGAAGATATAAGCTTCTTCATTTTTTATTTATTCGAACCTTAGCATGTCTCTTCAGAAAACAATGGGCTATATCTCCAATCAGCTTTACCTAAACAACCTGTTTTAGCAGAAAACAATGCAGATAATGATCATATATATGACCAACCAGCATTGACACGCTAATACCTAATTGTAAGAATGGAAATGAAAAATGTAACATATTCACGCTCAAGATGTATGAAGAATCACGAGATCAAGAACGAAAAATAAGAAAGATATTAAACCAGAGCTCACATAATGATAAAAAAAGAAAACCAGGTTCAGATTTTTAGCATCACCTCTCAAAAGCAAGGAAATATGAGAACCTCCATCTTTGGCAACATTCTGACCAAATTTACATCAAATGATCTCTTCAAGATTTGAACAACTGTTTCGTCGACACAAATCCAAAAACAAAACAAAAGCATGTCTCTCCTACTTGGTTCACGGCACGGAAGGCTTGGAGGAGGAACCGGCGGCCATGGCAATCTGCGCAAGCGAGTGCAAGTTGCACCGGACGATGGTGTCGACGAAGATCCGGGTGTCGTCCCAAGAGTTCCCTGGCGGGATGTCGACGACATACGACTCCACCACCACAGTTCCCCCCGCCGGCGAGGGGTGGAGCGACGTCACAGACCGGTAGTTGGCCAGCCGGTGGTCGCCGCCGACGACGCTGAAGCTCATGACGTGCCGGACGTCGTCCAACATCTCGAGCCGCTCGGTGCTGGAGATGGCCGGCAGGCCGGAGACCACCCTCACCTCCCGGAGAGAGCCGACGTCGCCCCCTCCGGAGACGACCCGGCAGCTCTTGACGAAGTGCTTGTAGGCCTGCGGCCGGTCAAAGCGCCGGACCACGGCCCAAACCGCCTCGGCCGGGGCCGGCACCGTCTGCACCACGGCGGAGCAGCACTGGTTGGCCCCGATCAAGTGGGTATGATCGTCAACTGCCAAATCCGGCAAAGAATGCGGCGTGTACCGTTTACGGGCTGCCGGCGGCGGCGCGTGCAATTGGCGGTGGCATGCCATTGCCTGCATGCTGTTGTCGATGCGTTCTAGATGAACAGATGACTTGGAAGGAGTTGTAGGCATTTTTTTTTCTTGCTAATGCACACTTCTGTTGATTGAAACTCCTCTATGATGAATGTTTGATATTGTTTGTGGTGGGGTTGATGTTGTTGAGGGGTTTGAGATGGCAAGACTGGTTTGGGGGGAATATATATATAGAGAGGGGAGAGATGAAGTGGGGGAGGGGGAGAAGAGGCTTCAAATCTAATGCTGGGGTATTGGTCCTTTTGTTTTTTCTTGTGAAGAGTAGTGGGTTTTGCTTAGATTTGGATTTGAGAGGCACAAGTGGTGGTGATGAAGGTTGTTCATGTGGTGTTTTGGGTAGGAGTGTTGTTGAAGAGGAGGGGAAGGGGAGATGGATGAGATTCCAAGGCTGGCCTTCCAACTTGGATTCACCTGCCAAACTCTCTGCCATTCATTTGACTCCCTTTGGATTTCCTCCATGCCATTTGAAAACCAAGATGTTTTTTTTAAAGAAAGAAAGCATGGACAAAAATACAAGAAAACCTTCTTAAGACAAGTAATTTAATGTACACTAATAAAATTTTTGTCTTGAACTTAATTGATTCATTAAATTAATCACATGGATCATGTTTATGCGATATTTTTTTAGCCCAATCAAATTCAAGGCTGGGAAAAATAAGAAAAACTTTGATAGTGCTCAAAGAATTTTTTTCAAAGATAGACACCAATTGTTTGTTTTGTATTCATTACTGTGAACAATTATATTATTATTTGGATTATAAGTGGGGTTGATTTATTTAATGTTAATTATTTGTATTATTTTTGAATGAATAATTTGATTTACAAAAGGTTTGTGTGCAAAAACATATAATATTTTTAAACCAGTTTAAGTTGTTTTACAAACTCCTGCACTATGCAATTAGTTAGTAAATTAATTCTTTTTGGGATTGAACCAATTTTTATCGTTTGCATATTAGTCTAAACTTTAGGGCATACCAATTTGCTAGTTGCACTTAGGGGTGTAAACGAGCCGAGCGAACGAGCCGAACCAAGTCGAGATATTTTTAAATTCGACATAATTTTTGACAAATATGTTTAAGTTGAGTGCTCGAGAAACCTTTGATTTATTATGGGTCGAACAGTTTGTCTAAAATTCATAGTGTTTGGGTTTGGTTCATGTTCGGCTCGGTATATTTTTGAGCCGAGCGAATCATTGTGCTTGGCTCGTGCTCGACTTATATATGATCAAATTTTATTTCCAACACTATATAAATTCAATGTGATCTCAATAGTATTAACGAGTTGAGTCGAGCCGAGTATTTTTTAGGTATGAACACATCGAGCTCAAGTTTTGAGCCAAGCCAAACCGAACACTCCTTAGTTCAATCTCCGTTCATTGTTCAACGAGTTATTAATTTCAAGTCGAGTATTTTTTCGAACACAAAATTAACGAGTATAAGTTAAAAGCCGAACGTAAAATTTTTACAAGCCAATTTGGCTTGTTTACATCCCTAGTTGCACTATGGAAGTAATATATTGAGCCAAACAAAAAAGTAATATGACATTAGCATTTGTAATGTAAGCTGGCATGTGTGAAATGGGACGCATTATACATAAATATGAACTGATTAATACAGATTTGTAGGTTTTGATTCAATGTGTCTTACCAATATTGTTATGGTGCCCTCTATGTCATATATAAATTTCTTCCCATGTCAATGCCATTTTACACCTTCAATTTGGGCCTAATTACTAAGATGATGCAAGATCAATCATATGTATTTTGTTGCATGATAATTAATTTGTGGTTGCAACGTTATCCACATGCTAAGTGAAGATCGCTACAAAATAGATGTCAATGTAGGTAAGATTAAGGGGAATCAAATTTTATATATGTATAAACCTAAGGTCTTTTTAATCGGTCATGATTGTCATTATCGTAGCCTATGAATTTGATCTTACGCAGGATGCGATCGATGACAAAGACTTGCATCGTCGATTTATCGATAGTATGCAAAGATAATAACTCCGTTAAGATAAAAAAATAGTGTTTTTTACTATAATACTGGATAAAGTTTGACAACACATAGTTTTAAACCTTATTTTTTATTCCAAAAACTCATCGATTCGACTCCAAACCCTTGATGACTCCTCGTTAAGAAATTTTATAATTGATTATTCGAGTCTCCCAGTCTTCCCAAGTCAAATAAAGAAAATCTTGAAAACACATTATTTTTTATGATCCTTGTATACACAAGTCGCACCTCGTATAGTTTATTTAAACTATACTTTTTATTTCGAGTAATTTAGTGAGTTTTACAACTAAAAAATTATATAGATAAGTAAAATAATAAATAAGAAAGATAATTATAAAATTTTAACACAATCTAATATTTCCAACATTTCATCTTAATTATTAAAATAATTGTAATAAAAATTAATTTTAAAATATTTGTTAACTTGTACATCTTTTAAAAATTTAAAAAAAGGTCATAATAATATCAAAAATAAAATAAAATTTTATTAATCTCCTACTTATACACCTTATTTTTAATATACATACATATTATTTTGTTAAACCCACTAAAAAAGTTCAAATTAAATACGTAGCTCATATTAAATCAATAATTTAAAATAATATATATTATATATTTACCAATATCACATGCCAAATTATAAAGCAATGTGCATAATTCATTAATTTTATATATGATTTTGTTCTTTAAATTAAAAAATTAATATAAAGGACTCATAGTTCTAAAAGTCAACTTTACTGTATAACCTAAAAAATCAAGTCCACGCTCAAAATTTTTAAATAATCCACGTGACAACATACAGGGAAACAAATTACTGTGGAAGAGCCGTTTTGAAAATTTGACGTGAATGGTCAACATTATGTCATTTGCTTAACTTTAATTAAAAATTTTCAAAAATGATAAACGCGCACGGGCAGTGCCAAAATAATTAGTTTATATTCTTATAACATTAGACTTTTAAATTTTAGAATAAACATAGCCTGTCTATTCTAATATTTTTAAGGTGGCACTAATACTTAAAATATGATTATGTAACCAATTTCGATCAGCTAATACATCTTTTGACGAAATGTTCACACTTATAAGAGAAATATCCAAACATGTATTACATATGTGTGTATGCATGTATATATATATATATATATAATATATATATATATATATTATACAATAGAATGCTCAATTTATAATTGAAAAATGTGGGACTTGAGATTGGAGAAAATTAAAAAACAAGTTATTAATTTTATCGTACATTTTAGTATTTTTTAGGCTAACTATAATAATGAACATCATTATTAATAATCTTTTTAAAATTAAAACTTAATTACATGGTATTGCAACATGGATACTTTTGAACATTTTTCATACCAAAAGTATATCAAAATTAATGTAAGAATATTGTTAAGATAATACTAGGAATACGAAGGGACATAATGTCATATCTCATTGGCAAACTAGAGCAACTTGACAAGTGGAACTGTAGAATCTATAAATGGTGATAAGATGGAGAGGAAATTTTGCAATTAGGATATTTTTCGTCGGGTCCGTCAATTAACAAGGCTGTTGGCCGTATATAATCAGATGTGGAGTGTGACGGGTTCCGACTTCGCGGCTGACATTATCTACGATATTATACTTCATAAATTATTCATGTCTGAAACATCAACTGTTTTTTTGACGGCGAACCTCGAATTATGCCTCCAATATTTCAAGTTTTTATATGTTTTTGAAGGCAATGAATTGATTGTCTTCTGAGAAATTTAAGCAATACTACTATTTTATCATGCATGTTTTTTTTCCCAATATTATTGAATGGTGTTTTTTTCTTTATAGTGAACTTATCCAGAAGAGTACTTGAAGAAGAAGATGAGCATATAATATACAATTTGCAACATGAATTTCACATCACTGCTGCTGTAGATATGTCAAGTGGATTTAAATTTATTGGCAGTTGAGGAGGGAAAGCGAGATGCCCCTTTGAATGGTAGTATGTCGCCATCGTCCGCTCATCGATCAATCTCCATCAAATTGTTTCTTTGATCTGTCCAAGTCTCGTCTCTCAAACTTGAGAGACAGTGATATTCCTTGGATGGTAATTGACCCAGAATAGATCTTGTGCTCTTTTCACAGACTAGTTATGGGAATGGAATATCAGTGATTCACTAATCTGTACTTCACTTTGATATAGCTGAGAAAATATCATGTGGAGGAGTACAGTAAAAAGGAAACGCATGGTAGTCCACAGTTCACAGTACAGAACTCCATTATGAGAGATTTTCCACGGATTCAAGTCAAGAATCAGAGATGTTGTAAAATTCTTGAGGAAAAGAATTGCAAGGAGACAAAGGGATGCATTTGCACCACGAAATGGCAAGACTACTTGAGTTTGGATGCATCGTATCAACCAGTTGGCTAGGTCATGGATAGAATTCCTATCTACACTGCCTAATTTACTTTTCTTTCTGAATTTCTTCTTCGCACTCTTATATTGTGGACAATTTCAGTGCTCAAGGCGAAGATGAGGAGAAGAAGAAGCTCCAACTCTCAACTACTTGTCTTGGTCGATCATGGATTGTAGTTTTGAAGAAATATTTTATTTCTGATGAGCCATTGGATTAACATGTTGTAACTAGTTTTTGAGGGGGAATTTTTGCCATTAAGTTGAGCACTTACATTAATTAAAAACATGGAATGAAGGTTAAGGGAGATGGTTAGCATCATTTTAGGCTTACGGCTTGTAATTTCGCTTAAATTAGGAGTAAGCACATTACCGACCTTGATCACTAATTTTGCATCTTCTGTATTTTCAATTTTTATTTGGCACATGCAGTGATCAACTTTTACCAAAATTGGAATGGTCTTATCTTCTATCTATTAGGGATCTTTTTAATGATGAATATTAACGAAACAATTAAAAACTTTTTTCCAAAATTTGAATGGTCTTATCTTCTATCTATTAGGGATTTTTTTAATGATGAATATTAATGAGACAATTAAAAAATAGATGGGGAACAGGATATTCTTGTAATGAGGTTTACACTCAAAATCAAAATTAAGAATCTAGGGTGTATTGTTTAAAGGAAAATTATTTTGTTAGACCTCTGTTTTCACTCTTTTAATTGATCCACGTGGAGTCTACTAGACTCCACTAACTATCTCCACAAATAAAAAAAATTAACCCCGTTTGTGAGGAAACAATAAAAGCTCAATTGCAGCAAATGAATTTACAACCACTTAAAAATATATAGAAAAGTGTAGTAAAATTATGAAAAGAACTTAATCTATCAGAAGGGGATGGCTCAAAAGATGGAGGATGTGACACCCTGATTTTAGTTCGCCTAAGAACCGAATCGAAAATATTGTGATCGAGTCGAATCATGTCTAAAACAGCTAGTCTATAAGATTTGATCAATAATATAGATCGAAGTAACCCGCTTGACGTCAAAAAAATAGAAGACATCACTAAATACGCGTAAAAAATATATCAAATATAAATGAAATTGTAAAAGAAAATAATTGCATTGAATTCAAGTGTGTATAACGTTTATTTGTCCATCTACCAAAACTGACTCAGGATCACTAGATCTACATAATAGTAGGAAAAACATCAGTAATAAGTATTATTGGTCCAAAAATAACTAATAGTCAAACTGGCATAGGAAAGCTGACCCTCTTATTAAATGAAATTATTTATATAGTCATCCAAAGAATATCTCATAAGGGCGTTAATTAGGCGTCGTCGACCTCGCACGACAGCGTCCCCTTTTCTCATCTCATGCTCGTCAACTGTAAAAACTACCCTTTACATAGGAATATCAATTTCTTTTCTTCTTTCAGCCCTTTGCATTCTCTGTATCACTTCTAGCCTTGAGTACAGAGGCCGACTACGCTCAAGCATGCACCTTAAATACCCTTTGAAGTCACAAGTCTAGACATATGCTGCATTGCAATACCCTTAAACATCCACATTTTTCTGGATTTGAGGAACTCAAAAGTGGAGTTGTCAGGATCCTTCGGAAATGAAACAGATGTTTATCAAATTCAGAGCCCGCTTTAACTAACATGCTCTCTATCTCAAAACGCGGTTGTCGGTTTTCCCCTGTCTCACATCTTAACTGAAAAAATCAAGAAAAATCATATGTAGGCCTAGGAAGAGATTTATATAATAGGTCGAAAGGCAACTTCCGGTGGATCTTACTTTCGGAATTAGACTGGAGGGGTCTCATCTTCGAAGTTATTAATCACAGAAGTAAAATACGTCTAAATAGCACGTGTTAAGTAGGGTCTGATAGAATATCCACTTAACACGTCCTGCAACCTGAAAATCAAATTAGTAATAAAGTATAGTAATCAAAATTAAGAAGAGTTATAACGACACCTGTAGTGTAAGCTTCAAGCATGACATCTCCTCTACGGCAAGCTCGAACTTTGAAACCTACATTGAAACCCACTGCTAAGTAAAATAATGGTATCTCTATATGATATATACTCATAGTGTGTACTCACATCATCAATACATCATAATAAGAAAGACAATACAAAGTAAACCTACTACTAAACATACAACACACAAATCGATACATAATAAAGGAAATAACTAATAACTAATAACAAATAATAAATAAATACATACATACACTCATGAATAAATAGATAAATAATAAATACATAAAAATAATCAATACCCTAATCATAAAATAATAATATCAGATAGTATATAAATAAACAGCTAAAAATGAGTAAATATCATATATACTTGTGTTAGTAAACATGTAAATAATTAAATAAATAAATACATAATTCTTTAATAAGTGAATAATAAAGAAATAAACACTTAGTTAAGTTTAATTAGTCATGAATAATAATAATATATCATAGTCATCTAATACGAAACACATGATTAAATACAAATAAATAATAACATACATGTACCAAATAAATAGATAAATAGATAAATAATTAAATAAATAAATAAAATTTAGTAAACATGAATAAGATTAATATTAATAAGTAAATATACCAATAATAATAACAAGCAATCGCATAAGCATCCATCATATACAATAAACATACAAATTAAAAAAAATAATGAATAAATAAATAAATAAATAAATGCTCATAAAATTAAAATATGCCAAATATGATGAATATGCATCTAAAATAATGTAGGGGTTCTTGAATTACTGAAAATGGTTGAAAAATGACTAAAATGACAAACTAAGTTAACTCAGGTGAGTCGATCAAGTCGAGCTGAGTCAACTCAGCTGAGTCATACAACAGTGCTGGGATGGCTAGCTGGACACCGACATTGGCTCAGGCATGCAGGTGGACACAAATGGTGAACAGGACTCGGGTGGTGGACACGAACAAAGGCAGATAGACGTGATGCAAGGAATTGGGTCTGACGGGGTGGGTGACACTCATCGCTGGAAAATGCAGACGACAGCCCGACTAGGGTCACCACCAGTCGAGATCAACGGCCCTGACGACGCTAACTGGAAAAAGGGGCAGAATCACTACAGGTGCGATCGCGGCCACGACGGTGGTCATAGGTGGTTTCAAAATGAAGATCTCGATGAAGGTAATCTATCTAGGTGGTTGGATTGGCCGGAGGTGGCTAGCCGATGCCAAAAAATAGGCTGAAAGGGCGTCGGCGGAGGTGAAAATCAACTCCAATAACTTGTGGTTTAGTGGGGCCCACCTATGTGTATATACAATATGCATATGGAAGGAAAGTTGGGATCAAAGCCGTCTAAAGTCAAAATTGACTTGAGTCCCAAAAGTGACTCTATGGGCGGGAATTAAGGTAAGAAGGTTAAATGAACCATGGAAGGAAAGCTTGGATCAAAACTATCCAAAGGCAAAATTGACTCGAGTCCTAAAAGTAACTCTCTGGGTAGGAATCGATTTAAGAAGGTTAAATAAACCTCAAATCAACTCAATGAAGTTAAAGCCTATGACTCATTCATGTTGGGCCCATAGGGGCACAATCGGGTGATTTGAAATCCATATAATGCATGCAAATGAAATACCTTGAAAATTTTAAATGGATAGTAAATGCTGCAACGGCCTAAATTTAGGCCTACAACCTTGGCTAACTCATAAAAATTATTTATATACCTTGGGTATACAATGATAACTTATGGTCAATAATAGCTTAAACTATCATTACATGTCAGGCATACTTGGCCACCATAACATGGTTATATGGCCATTTGGGCATATTGTAAACCCACGATTC
>JAURVB010008231.1:0-10730 GCA_033002965.1 Piper betle | reverse complement strand
ATCATTATTGAACAATCCATAAATGCTTTGCAAACTTTTCTCTCATAGGGGATTGATAAGGATGGGAATGAGATTATAATATAAATCAATGGTTTTCTTGAGAACACAGGAAGATACTCTGATTGCAAAACCATGTATAAAGAGGTCATGTATATCAATTGCACCGCTTGAAACTTTGGTGATTTAGAATTATGTTACCCTGCAAGCATGAACCTCAAATATATATTTTTGGACCACCCAAGAACTGAATCTCCCATACAAACCCTGAATTGCATTTGAGCTTCAAGACGTGAAATTCAGTCCAAGTTTATTGCTTTTCTGAAGTCAGGAAATTGGTTAAAGTAGTGATACACTTATGCTAAGAGATTTTCAAGCTAAAATTTTGCATTTTAAAATTTTTGTATTTTTTGTTTTTTATAAAAGGAAGAATGAATAATCAGGAAAGATGGGAAGAACGTAAATTGGTGCTATATTGGCTAATTGTTGCTCTAATCCATCATACGCCGAGTCCCTAGCTATTGACATAAGAATTTGAATCTTTTTCTTATTATTATATAATAATTAGATTCTTAATCCCGTGACATTAATTGAAAGTAAATTTTGTATTTCTTAATGAAATCTTGAGAATCATATATAATTTTAATGTTTTTTATTGAATTCGTTTAATATGATCCTACTTTAATTAATTAGAAGTCTTATTCTAAAAGGACAGATCTGTCTACTACTGGTTCATTAGATTTCTTATGTATTATTTATAAACTATATAGGACCCTGCACATAAAATATGAAAACTATTTATATCTAAACATTTTATTGATAAATATAATCAATTTTTTATTTTTATTTATAGTAGTTTACCATCAGAAACACTCATCTATTGATATTTTTACATGGAAGTAATGTAAGTAATTTGTTAAATATCAAGAATGAGATGTAGAGATTTCAGTCAGATTATTCATGTGCAAGTCAACAAAAAATGTTATATGCATATATCGGATACGAAATAACGTTGTATATTATCATCCAAATTTCAAGGGAAAGAGATGTTCTAATGAGGAGTTATTGATAATTACCATATTAATATCCTCGTCGCCACACAAAGTAAAGATTATGGTAGGAACGAATTCTTTTATTAGGATGGGAGAACATCATCATTTCAATTTAAATTTATTTTTAGCTTTAAATTACATTATTATTCTTCTTCTACATGATACCAATGCGATTACAAATGACAAGTTCGGATGATTGAATGCTCTCTACAATGCCTTAAATCACAATAAATAAATAAAGTATGTCAAAAACGTCACAACAATTAGCCTTAATAGTCTACAAGCTAGTTGTTTATATACATTGGAAAGTGTTAGTCAAGCATGCACCTATTTTAGCGGATGATTAAACACACAAATGATGAAGTAAGTAAGACATACAATAAAATTATAAAATAAAATGAGACATTATAGTACAACTGGAGATGAATTTCCCGTGGAATTAGAGTAATTAAACCAAAAATCCTGCATATCCAATAGCGGATATAACCGAGATCACATTAGGCTCAAAATGAGACTCATAAATAGGTTTTCAGCATAATAAAGAATAGACATAAAGCTGAAAATCAACATCAAAATGATAATAAGCCAGACACCTAGTTTTACTGCTCTATACCTCAAAACTTCCTCACACTATACTTAAATTCCGTACTCCTTTGGTGGCTATGTCCACGGGATACCCAAGGGTAACGGGACACGGAAACTTAATTAAGATTCATGCGATTATAAATGAGAAAATTTGTTTAAATGGATGTCCTTTCTAACACCAACTCATCTTTTTAATTTGGGCTTAAAACCACAATGTATAAACATTGACGGACTCCAAGTATCTTCACGTAAATGTACACAAAATATGGAAACAAAGCCTAAACTTCTAGTTCAGAAATGAATACAAATACACAAGCTTGGGATAAGCCCTCAACATTCATTACGAAACAAATCATATCTTTATCTTATATGCATATGTTATTAGAATAGTCTCCCATTTCTTTGTGAGATGTATGTGAATTCTTGTATAAATGCAGATTGCGGTTACCAGGAAAGCACATTTATTAAAGAACCCACACATCTGACAAAGAAATATAGGATTATTCTAACATATACATCATATATATGGAACATACAACAAAAACCAATCTCCTATCCCCCATATAGTGCCTGTGCTCATTTAGTGTATGCTACCGTCTGGGCCAAGGCTTCTGAGTCGGGCCTCACCTGATCGAGAGGTCAGCTTGGCCCTGCCATTGTCCATTGTATTTTCAGCAACGACCAGAGCATACCCATCAATTTTTTCCCCCAATTTCGTTATCTGCTTTAGTTGATAAAACACAAGTTGAAAGAGGTAATAAGTGCCTTTAGCTTTGAACAATGAATAAAACATGTACATGTATGAATAAATACAATACCTAGGGCTATATCTTTATAAGATTATACCAAGCCAGCGAATGATCGAGAAAATAAACAGAATGAACAAGTAATGCTCAATCGGAATCCGGCACAGGCAAAGTCCCTTCTTCTACAAACTTCATTTTTGAGAACTCCTCACTTCCCACAGGAAAAAAATATTACTTGTTCTCAGGTTCTCCGGTTTCTTGAAGAGATAAGAAACCCAGACATTCCTAACCCCCGTCATCCTTTCACTTCATGCGAAGTTGTCTCCAATCTCTGGCGTTCGGAATTTGATGAGCAGCCTAGCATGGAACCCAAAGGTAGAGCGGAGGGAATGCAATCTCTACCACAAATATAATCCACACGATCATATGCCATGACTGGAAAGAAAAATCTGCCATAAATGAAACCAGCTTGATCGATGCAATCCTTAGAACCTCTCAGGGAAGATCAATTCTAATGCAACCCAAGCTTCAAGCATTTCACTGCTACCAACAAATGAAAATTTTGCTGCAACTGTTTTGCATATGTTTAACTCTTCCTCTCAACTTTGCCCATAGTTTTGAACATTCTTCGTGCTAAATATTCTTGCTCATTTTAACGCAGAACTTTCTTCTTTATTATAATTTTCACAAAATGCAACAGGGTAAACCCCTGTAGCTTTTACTAGTAACTTTCTATTCTTTTGATTACTGTGATTGTGCATAGGGAGTCAAGAATCTGTTTCTTTCAGAGATCTCCCACATGCACTAATCTTCAACGTAATAGGTGCTATTTTGTATCAGGATTTCGTACTAAGAAGAAATAAGACGGGCCACCTCGATGTGGAAGCTCAGAAATATTGCAGATTCAACAAATGCACTCTCATAGCTAAGGGTAAATGCAATTTTCTTACAATACTTAAATTCATTGAGCTATATGGCAAGCAAAAAATCTTACAAATAACGCAATTAGATTATTACTTTCTCTACTAGAGATTTCGTGGCCATGGTGTTCTGATTGATTAAGTGAAATTAGCTTCGACCCATGATTACTAGCCATCCAGTTAGTTACCGACTCTGGTGCGTTCTATTAAGCTGTGTAAAAATACAAAAAGTTGAAAGTCTTTAGAGTGGTAGAAATATTCTTCCCTTACAGAATCTGTGTGATTGAATGAACTTGTGCATTTTGTAAAGCATCTATTTGTCAAGCTGAAGCAAGAGCAATGTGTGCCCGTGAGTATAAGTAAAGCCCACACTAAGACTTAAGCTACAAATAGGCGCTCCACTAATCGATCTTAAATGTACTTCATCATTAATACATAGACACCACAACCTTTTTATTCTAATAGAATTAACTCTTATCGAACTCGAACCAGCATCTCTTGGGAAATAATCCCTTAATCACACTTTCAATCGAGCGAAAAGAGTTATTGAACTAAATGAGCAAATAAAGGATTTAAATGTTGGGAATTTTATTTTGCCTTTTTTATCTTGTCTCGTTGCCTACAACAATATGCCTAGCCAACCATGTATTTTAACAAGGGTGTGAGAAAAAACAAAATAACCATCGCCATAACAATCTCAATGTCACAAGGTAAAGGTTCATAAATTTGGAAATTATCACGTGTAGCAGCTGTCTCATAGAACAAGGCATAGCCATCTTCTTAGTACTATAACAAACACAATAAATTGAGCTACTTTAATTTCACTCGAAGTTGGATATTACCTAACAAATCACTGTTCCACAAGCAGTTCATCAAAGAGATTAGCGTATATCCATCTACTTTTGTATGTGCAACCACCTCTACACTATCATCTCTTCTTGCGTGGCTAATACAACCACTTACTAGGAACATAAAAGTTTTGCGTTTCTAGGTGGCCTCCAACCCTAACCATGGATCTTGGTTTGTGCACCACCACAATTTCTGAATTACAAGCATAACCATAGGCAACTCTATTTGTAACATCCCAATTTTAGTTCACTTAAAAACCGAATTAAAAATATTACAATCGAGTCGAGTCATGTTTAAAATTATTAGTATGGTAAGACTCGATCAATAAAATAGATTGAATTAACCCGTTTGATGTCACGAGAATAGAAGAAATTGTTAAATATGCATTAAAATATATCAAATACATGTAAAAGTAAGAAATAAATAAATAAATGCGTTGAGCTCAAGTGTGTGTAGTATTTATCTGTCCTTCTACCAAAGTCGACTCAGGATTTGCAAGACCTATATATATTATATGAAAAACATCCCAAAAAATAACTAATATAATCGTATTCCATTACCCACAAAAACTTATGAAACTTAAAGATTGCCTCACATTAGGCGGTAAGCAAACATACTTAAGCAGGTGTCAACTCACATACACAGGCTCATGTTTATATTCATATATACAATGTTTACGCGCTCACATCTTTCATATTTCACGCGCCACGGTACTCGAATGACAAAAGGGGCAGTTAGATTAGTACCACCAATTTCAGAAATGTAATGCATTACGTAATACCCTCATATACTCATTACCTCATGGTTTGAAAGAGTACTTGTGCGATTTATACATATCTCTATACCGCTCACTCTCTTATTCGTGAAATCCCTAAAAATGCGTGTACTTATATAATAAGCTTAGGAAAGAGGCTTATATCATAAATTTATGGAGCTTAAGTTCGAAAATCAACAAGGGATCTCATCCTTGTAGTTTTATTAAACATGTATAAAAAATACAACTAAATGGCCCAATATCGGACGGATACAATAAAACTCTGCCGATGCCGTCGTACGTAAAAAACACGATCATACTCTACAAGCAAGGAGTTAAGCAGAAAGAGAGAGTCCTACAGACCTGTAGTCCAAGCTCCAAGTGTATCTGCACATTTACAGCAAGCTCGGACTCCAAAACATACATCGGAACCCAATACTAAGTAAAATACTAACATCATTGTATGATACATAGTCGTGGTGTGTGCTCATATTATTAATACATCCTAATAAAGAAACAGTGCTAACAAACCTATAACTAAACATGTAGCACGAAAATATAGACATAATAATAATAAATAATTAATAAATAAATAAACAAAAAATGCACTCATAGATAATTAGATAAATAATAAATACATAAACATGAACAATAATCTAATCATAAAATAATAATATAATTATACTATATAAATATACAGGTAAACACAAGTAAATATCAACATATACTCGTGTTAGTAAACATATATAAATAAATAAATAAATAATAATTCAATAAATAAATAAACAAATAGTTAATACTCATTAATCATAAATGTTAATAATATCATAGTCATACAATATAAGAATACATAATTAAATACAAATAAATAATAACATACACACAACGAACAAATATATATATATAAATATACAAATATAAACAATTTAGTAAACATAATAAGACTAATATTTATAAGTAAATATAATATTAATAATAACAAATAATCATGTAAACATTCATCATATATGATAAATATATAAATAAAAATAAATAAATAATAATGAATAAATAAATAATAATGAATAAATAAATAATAAAGAAAAATAATCATAACATCCAATCATACTAAATCATGTGAATATGCATCACAACTAGCATAGAGGTTCCTGAATTACTAAAAACGGTACAAGAACAGACGAAAATGGGCTAAACCGGACCAAATTGAACTAAACCAGACCAGACCAAATTGAGCTGGACTAGACCGAGCCGAATGGGCTGAACCAACCCGGTCTAGGTTAACTGGAAAATGGGTTGGGTTGATTGGGCAAACCTAAACTGGACTGGTGGATTCGGACATGGGCTGGCGGGCTAGTGAACAAGAACAAGTAGATGGATGCGGACACGAATGAGTGCAAGCGACGCAATGCGGGTAAATGAGCCAAGAGGGGTCGGCGATGCCCATCGCCGAAAAATGTAGACGGTGGAGCTATTGTGGTCGCCGCCAGCGGGATCGACGGCCTATGCGACAAGGATCATGATGGTGGTAGCAATTGGCGCAGTCCAGCCAGTGGCTAGCCAGAAATCAGCTAGAAAGGGGCAGCATTGCCGCCGTGTGTGGTAACGTTGCTGACAGTGATCGCGGCCATGACAGAGGTCGATGTCGGTCTCAAATGGAAGATAGAAAGCCGACTGCAACTGCGGCAGTGCCAGTGGCATGAAGGGTACAGATAGAAAGCCGGCCGCGAGGCGGTCATGGGGGTGCCACTCCGATGGCCGCAGGTGAGGCGAAAACTCGCTGGCGGGCAAGCCTAAGTAGTGGCGGCGCTAAAGTATAAACATCCAAAATTGAGGGACAACACTAGAAATAAATGTGTGGAGCTAGGGTTTGAGTGTACGGATCAAATCTTGCCACGTGGCAGATTGGGATGTTCGACAACTCGTGGCATAGTGGGGCCCACCTATCGGTATATGCAATATGCATATGGATGGAAAAGTCAGATCAAGACTGTCCAAAGTCAAAGCTGACTCGAGTCCTAAAAGTTGCTCTATGGGCAGGAATCAAGGCGAGAAAGTTAAATGGGCCTTAAAACCCTGAACTCAATCGGGTAAAAATCTGCGACTCCATCAAGCTGAGCCCACAGGGACACAATCCGGTGATCTAAAATCCCTATGATGCATGCAATGAGATACCCTGAAAATCCCTAACGGATACTAAATGATGTAATGGCCTAGATTTAGGCCTAAAATCCTGACTAACTCATAAAATCATATGTATATGTCGTGTAGACACTGATAACTCGTATTCTCCTATATCTATCATATACATGTCAGGCATACTAACTACCATGACATGCTCATATGACCATCTAGGCCCCATACTCATATTTTAAAAATTGGTCTGGCTCAAACTCACTTGAACTAACTCGACAATGATCCGAACCGAAAAAACTACAATCGGGTAAAACTGTAACTCATAGTTGGGGTTTTACACTTTTGTTTTTAAAGGCAGGGCTGTTGGCATTTCCATTTGTCCTAAAGGTGAGAGTAGAGTTGCCCAAGTATGAATAACTTGTAATAATGAGCTACTATTTGAGTAGCTAAGTTGACCATGCTTGCTATTGTTCTATAAACATTATTATATAACTAAGCCTTGTACGAATATGGTGTGGCTGTGATGATATTTTTATTTGGATATTTTTCCTTAAACAAGCTGATGCAAGACAACATATGTTAAAAGATGCTGAAATTTGGAAAACCATTAGATAGCAACTATTGGTCGAAATCATGTTGGCTTGATAATCAATGACAACAATATCAATGACGGAAATAGGCAACAAATTCTACGACTACTTTTAATTAGTTCATAGACTAAGCTAAGCTTAGGATGAAAAAGAAAATAAGTGGGCATATGGGTAATTGTTGGTCCAAAAGTGTCTTGAAACAAGTGGTATAGACCTCTCTAAATCCAAAAACTAACTCAAGAATAAGATTTTCTCATTAAATTATATGCAAGACAACCGCCTTTTCCATGACCCGATGTTCAAAACACATCATCTTGCATGGAATACCATGAGCTCAATATCTAGCAATCTCTCTTCCACATCATCAGGTGGAACCTGTGAAAGCCAATCCACATGGGCAAACACCAAGGCCAACCATGACTCTAACCGCTATTGGGCCCAAAATGGGTCTTGAAACAAATGTCAGAGGCCGCATTTAATCTAAAAATTACCTAGGGGATAAGACTTTCCCACTAACTTATGCACAAGATGTAAAATCCAATCCGACGATTCAGTGTTTTTGCGATAGGTTTGGCTTTAACTTGACTCAGTTAGTGTTTAGCCGGTTTGATTCGATTGGATTGGCACTAAGTGGGTCCTTATATGTTATTGTGGACTTGGGCATTGGATGCCTCCATCATTGAGTTTTATTCGGTCAGTCCTAATTGCCAAGTCGTAGCATTTTTTGTTGTTTTAGGTGTTTAGTTATCATAGGGGGTGCATGTCGCGTTAGAGTTGTGTCGAGCCCTAGTCACGTGTTAGAAGCCACCAGGACTTTATTTCCTTCCTCACCCTCCTCCTTCCTACTTTTTCCTTTCTCTTTTCTCTTTTCCTCCCATTTTTCTCTATCGCTGGGCCGATTTGCTTGTTTTTAAAAATGCTAGCCGCCAACCCAAACCCTCTCTTTTCTTTTCTCCCCCTCTCCTCTCCCCTTGGCCTCCACCCTCTCCCCATTTCCACCTTCTTCCCCCTCTTTTCCACCCTTCTTCTCCTCATTTTCTTCTCCTTCGTCGCCCCTTTCTTCCCCTTCTCTTCTTCCTTCTCCGGGTGCATTTCTCTTCCCTTTTCTTTAGTTGTTTTACATGATTTACATTGTTTCATGTAGATCATATCATTTTGATTATTTTGGTATATTATTTTATATATTTTGCATATTAGATTAGTATAAACACTTGACTTATATATAAAGTTTGTACCTTTATTGTTGTTTGGATTGCCTATTGTATGTTTGATGATGATGTGCAATAAAATGCTTCTTAAATTACCTAATCAAGATCATAATAATAAAAAATATGAACTTTATAATTTGGGTCACGTCTGAATTGCTTCAGATCGCACGACATTATCAATTAGTAAATAAGCAATGTAATAATAATTTTTCGTGCATTTTTTATTTTAAAATGAACCAACCGTGTGATTTTAATTAATTTCATAATGAAATTAATTTATTTATTAAATGATAAAATATTTAATTAATAAAAATTATTATCAACACAATTGAGTTGGGTGATTATGACTTCTCAATTTACTCTGTAAGAGCTAATTGAATCTGTTCGATTTGACGTCTTTCAAGTTTCAGATCTCAATTCACCTCAGTGATATAGCCATTGGAGTTGATAACTGATTTTACCAACCAAATCAGATTATTTTAATAATAACTATGCCAATGCTTTTGCTTTGTCGGTCCTAAGTTCAAATAAAAGAAAAGAGTTGATGTTAGGAAGGGCATTCAATCATAAAAAATTTTGTCATTTGTAATTATATAGATTCATGGTTTAATGTTCATGCCCCTGACACCTTTGGGTGTCAAGTGGAAGAAGAAGAAAGAAGAATAAGAAGATTAGATTATTTTAACAATGATTCAAATATTGTGTGACTGTTTAATATATTAGGATATCTCAAGTTTAGATATCCAGTTCCTCGAACATATAGACATCTTTTGATATCTCAATTCTATGGGTTTAAGCCCAAATAATATTCCTAATATGCCGACATCACATTCATGATTTCAACACATGGTTTATTAACTTGTTCAGTTTATTACACGATATCAGATTACACATGCGAACATAGTTATCATATAAGAATAGTATGTGTTTATTTAATTTCTTGTTGCATGTTATGCATAATTACTGACATCTAGAACTATTCATGTGTTGCACGCATTCATCATACAGGAACGCATAGCTGTCAGCATTGCTAGACCGCTCAGAGATAGGCTTGCCGCGTTAGGATGGGGAGCTCTTCTCATGTCTATTAGGACTCTTTTTGCTCAATCTCCTGCTTGGCTCATGTGATTTGATTTAAACCGTAGAATATAGTAAGTGGTATTTTATTAAATCCCACTACTTACGGGTCATTTCGGATTAATAAAACCTTAAGGCTGAGATCCTTTGTTGAGTTTTTGCAAAATTATAAAATCCAGTTCAAAGTAGCACTTTAGCATTATATGACATGTCTATGCGGCTATGCCCATACTTGATATACGTATTACATTTTCAGATTTTGACTTACAAGCGAGATGGATGAGATGTGTGATGTCACCAAGGGGCCTGGTCAGTACCCACCTATGGTGCTCGGTGACGGTCTTATATACATGACATCATATTACTACTTGCATACAGTGTATACTTCATCATTTTTCTGCTTGTTTCCTCGATTGAATATATTCGGACCAGCCAATACTGCAGTGATTATCAGCTAGTCCCTATTATTCATATTACATACATGTTACCGTGAACTGTTATTCGGTCTATGTGTATAGATTATCAACGATTGTAATTAGGTCCAATTAGCCACTTGCTTAAGACCAGTGTGTTGTGGAGGAGTTGTTATTCCTTTTCAGTTTCTTGTGGATAACTATTTTATCCATTTGCCAGTATTGAGATTTTTCTTATTAATTATTTGGGACTAAGTGATACCCATCGTTTATATGTTTTCTTATATTATGTAGGTAAGCACGCTTAGTGTTGGCTAGTGTGGCTGCACAAATCACGAGGAATCTCATGGATGCTATGCCGGCATTTTTGTGTGTTGTGGGTTTTTGGCTATTTGTGTTATTGATA
>JAURVB010008230.1:0-10844 GCA_033002965.1 Piper betle | reverse complement strand
TCAGCATTGCTAGTTCGGTTACTGACTGTTAACACAATGAGCATTGAGAAAGTTTTCCCTTGTTTTCCAATTTAAGAAAGCATAAAATAAGTGAAAACAACTTGATATGGTGTAAACAAAATAAAGCAAAACCTAAACTAGTAATGACCTGCATAAGTGCATTTTTTAATGATGTTTGCTCTCCATCATTTCTCCCATATAAAACTTGTTATAGTAGTCCTCATGTTGCGGTTTGAAATTTTAGTGCTTGATATAAGTTTATCCATGGCACTCATTGGAAGGCACACAAGTAGTGATATTTTAAAGAACACGCCAATGGATGTATATGTAAAAGGTACTGGCTAAAAACTGCTAGTGGGTGATGATAAATTCATCATCTATCTAACACTGGATTAAAACTGGTATCATTGATCCCTGATGCTAGTTTGGACACAGATATTGATTGATATTTTATGAAAGTTGGTGATGATTCAGTCAGCATCTCATTTCGTCTTGCCTGATTGCGAAGGGAGGGAGGTGAAAATAAAGGTGCACTAGCGTCAGTGAAATTTTATGCAAACTTTTCAATCACTTGTTATGAACTCAGTAACCTCTGTATTTGTTCCTTTTTGTTTGCATGTGTTTGTGCTTTTGATTGTCTTTTCCACCGATGATTTTGGTTGTTTTTTAGTTTCATCCAGAAAGCGTTGCAACTTGTTATGGGAGGCACATATTTGAGAACTTCAAAAAGATCACCCTTGACCATTACCAGAGGATTTGTGGTTTTCATGAAAGCAAAATACTCAACAGGGTAAACTATTTTTGCGAAGAATATGTTGCAATTCCTTGTGCTTTTCCTTCATCCTTTTATGACTTTGGAAGTCACATGCTTCAGGTGTCTTGTGCTGATAATTTCAAAGGCTTATCTCAATTTTATAAGTTCCAAGATGCCTCTTCTGTAGTTGGATTGGATTCGTTTCATTCCAAGAAAGTATCATGTACAGATAAGCACATTTCTTTTAAACATTTAAAGTTGCAATGGAAGAAGTTTGATTCATTGGCCAAGAAAGTTGGTGGTTCATCAAAAATATTTTTAGAGATGTTTGGACAGCAGAAAGCTAAAGATACTTTTTGGTTGGACAGCTCTTCAACAGATCTGGTAAAAATTTTCTAATGGCATTTTTCTGGGCTTTCTGTTAGCTTGTTTTGCCTCTTTTAACACTGTATACCTCCAGAGGAAAGCACGCTTTTCTTTCATGGGTGGCAAAGGAGGTTTGTTATGGAAGCAATATACTTTTTGGCTCACAGACAAGAGGTATTTGTGACATCTAAGTGCTGTGTTTAAATGGCTTGACATCTTTTTCTGAGGTTTTCTAATTGAAAGCATTTGAGTATGTGGAACTTACATGGAACTAATTATATTTATCAAATTAAAATTTTCAGCAAAGACAATTGTAAAGATGGCGGTTACTTGTCAATAGAAGATTCTTTGGGTTCTGTGGAAATCAAATTCTTGGAAGAAGGATTTTTCAGTTTTGAAGAAGGTCATATATGATTGTTAATACAGATGTGCTTCTGCCTATTAGGTCATTTCGTGTAAGCAATAAGCATCTTGTATTCATGTCCTCTTTTCAGGAACTTCAGGCAGTACATTACAATAAAGAAGAATACGATGGCCTTCCTTTTGATTTCTGTGGTGGATATATTGGTTATCTAGGGTAATATTTCAGTTTTAGCTTACTTGTTAAGAGATGTTTGTGTTAATTGCTTTTCATTTGTTGTTTCTGCTCTCTGCTCTTCTGTCCCTTGGCACATCGCTTTCCATGCTGATATTTTTCAAGTAATTATCAGTTGCATTTGGTGCCCATGCACTGTTTACTTCTTAAACTGCCTTGGAGAAGTCACTGTTTGCCAATTTTGCTATCAACCATTCTTGAGCTGCGGAATATTGTACACAAGAAGACAAACTAGGCTGTGCTTTAATTCAGCCTCCCGTATGCTGTTAGTTTTTATAAGAGTGTACTGGTGCTGAGAATGGTGTCCTTCAGTTCAATATCTTAGTGATAAAGTATGAGTACCTGTTCCTGCTTCTTGATACCTATTTCTGCTTTCCATGCTGATATTTTTCAAGTAATTATCAGTTGCATTTGATGCTCATGCACTGTGTACTTTTAAACTGCCTCGGACAAATCACTGTTTGCAAATTTATGCTATCATACCACTCTTGAACTGTGGAACATTGTACACGAGGAGACAAACTAGGCCGTGCTTTAATTCAACATTCCATATGCTGTTGGTTTTTGTGAGAGTTTACTGGTACTGAGAATGATGTCTTTCAGCTAAATATCTTAAGTGATAAAGTTTGACTACCTATTCTTGCTTCTTGATGATATTATCTTGTGCAAAACATGTGGATCTTGTCCATATGCTTTTATTTTTATACTTTTTTGTTCATTATCATGTTTTGGGTGTCCACTTTGTTATCTTTTTTTTTTTAAAGGTACTGTATTTCTTTTCTGATACCTGACATTTTGGCTTTTGAGATTGGATTTGAAGTCACTTACTGATTTGTTTATTTAGCAGATATGACTTGAAGGTTGAGTGTGGTGCAGAATTTAACCTACATAAATCGAAAGACTCCTGATGCTTGTTTCTTCTTTGCTGATAATCTTGCTGTGGTGGATCATCAGAATGATGATGTGTATCTTCTGAGTCTACACTGCGCTAACCAATCAGCAGGTAGTGTGGTCAATAACGAATCCTCGTGGCTGGAAACAATGGGGAAAGGCTCCTTCAGTTACAAGAATGTGGAAAGGCAAAAAATGTGAAGGAAGAAATAATAAATCAAAATCGTACTTACTGTAAAGAGCAATTTGAAGCAGATAAATCTCGAAAACATTATCTGAAAGACATCAAAAAGTGTCTACAATTTATTAAAGACGGAGAAAGCTATGAATTGTGTCTAACGACTCAAATGAGGAAAAAAGTGGAAGGAATTGACCGCTTGGCTCTTTATCTAAATTTAAGAGAGAGAAATCCCGCTCCATATGCAGCATGGTTTAATTTTTCTAAGGAAGATTTGAGCATATGTTGTTCTTCTCCTGAAAGGTTTCTGCGGTTGAACTCGAATGAGATTTTGGAAGCTAAACCCATCAAAGGCACAATTGCTCGTGGCATATCATCTAAGGAAGATGAAAGGCTCAAAAGGCAGCTGCAACATAGGTGAGATTGATACTCCATAGGCTTTAAATTACTATTTTATATTTATGTATGATGAATATGGCTCAAACTGACCTTTTTAGATATGGTACAAATCATAAATTTGTTGTGGTTTTGATAAATGCCTTTTTTCTCAATTATTTTTTTAAAATATATTAGGACTTAATAATAGAACTCAAAACTCTTTATGACTAAAATTTAAGCTTTATTTGCAAAGTTTGTCTGATCATGTGTAATGTGATAGGCAAAATGGGAATGATCTTCCTGCAAACTCTTGTTGCTTCAACAGAACGACTCAGGATTAACAACTAAAATTAGTCATCTGAAGGAGTTCACCGCTTTATGGCCTCTTAAGTCTTTAAGGCACAGCATTCTTCCTTGAAAAGAGTTTTTCTAAGAGGAGTTCACATTTTGTATGAACAGTGAAGGATCAGCTGAAAACTTAATGATTGTGGATCCTTCATGGAATGACCTAGGTCGAGGTTTGTGAACCTGGCTCAGTGCACGTGCCTCGGCTGATGGAGTGGAATCATATGCAACTGTTCATGCCTATGGTTAGCACAATCAGAGGGAATAAAGGGCAGAATCATGCCCTGTTGATTGTGTCAAAGCTGCATTTCAGGGGGTTCGATGACAGCGCACCTAGTTGAGATCAATGGAACTTCTTGATTCGATGGAGAATAGCTCAAGATATTTACTCTGGCTGCATTGGGTACTTCTCATACAATCAGAGATTTGATTTGAACATAGTGATTAGGACAGTAGTTATACACAAAGGAGAGGCCACAATAGGAGCTGGGGGTGCCATTACTACCTTGTCAACACCAGAGGATGAATATGAAGAGATGATGCTAAAAGCACAAACCCCAATCAAGGCTGTCATGGATAATTATAGCTGATCAATTGTATTTTGACATAAAAACTGGAGATAATAACTGGTTTGTTCTTGCCGAAACTCAGTTGCATTGCTTGGGATAAATACTCCCAGGCGCAAAGCGCATGTATTTGCATGTTAAAAAAAAACTAAATTTTAGGATATCATTTTCTATTTGGGATCCATGTCCTCCGTCTCTGAAACTAGGTTAAAGAAGAAGAATAAGAAGAATATCCATTTACATTTTGGACGAGTAAGGTTATCTGTTACAAGTGGTAAAAGCCATAAACTGAACAAGGGCTCGCAGATTACAGGGACCAAATTTTCAGTAAATTAAGTACTGGTGGTGTCAGCTTCAGTTTTAATTATTATAAAAAACCAGTAAGATAAAGCCTTTAATAAATTTGCATACCAGCCAGAATTTGAATATAAATTCATAAAATGCGTTCACATCTGATATAGCATACAAATTGCAAATCTTCCAACTAATATTTTTTGTATTATTGATGTAGCTTGTTATAATCATAAAACATTGACTTTACATGGTTTGAGCATTGCGCAAGTTCATGTACAAGTTTACAGTAATATATGAAACCAAAATCGACCAAAACACACGTCGGCTAGGGCCGAAAAGCACTGAAGGAACTACAGGAAATAATGTGCACCCAGAAGAGGAGACCATCACCCACATGAACTAAAAAAAAACCTCCACTTGAACGGGGAAAAAAATCAATCCCTTGCTCTTCTCATCCAACTTTAGCCGCTCCCTTGATTTTCCCCTTTCTTAATATGAGGACACAGATACACAAGAGCCTTACTATTCAAATGCACACTTGATTAGTATATGGCAAGAAGATTTTGAAATACAAGTACCTTACTAGCTTGCGCACCAGATCGTTTCTTTTGTTGATTGGATGTAACCATTGCATGGGAGTCTAAGGATGTCGAAAGCAATGACCTGTGTGAAAGAGCAAGAAAATTTGTATGAACGCCAAAAAAGGGTCTCAACTCTCACCGATTGTCATTCAGATTTATATTGAGATTTAGCAAAGTTCGTCACTTTCTGCAAATATCCGAAAGATCTAGCAAAATATGTGTTCCTTTGAAGTTTATCCTATAAATGCTAAAAAAGCTAATGGATATACACATCATGTATCATCAGCGATATTAACCTAAATAACCAAGCAGCTCCTTTAAGTTTTATATGTTAAAGTCTTCCATGTAGGCATCACAAGCCACGGCTTCCTAAATTTGCCAAAACAACAACCAGTGATAAACTATTCATTAAATATATTGGACAATCATGCACAGTTTGTTCATAGGGAAAAGGCCATTAACATGTGAATATATCTGACCTTACTACAGCTAAGAAACAGATATCATACTGAGTATATATTCACTTGACTAACCTTGAATCAGGTGCAAACGTCAACGTTGTGACAACTCCAAGATGCGCTTTCTTAACCATTTTAATTAACTGAAGTGTTGTTGCGCTGACTATGGCACAGTCACCATCAACTGAGCCCCTGCATAAGGAGCCCAAAAATATAACATATGAGGAATTTTAATAAATTGCAGCATATGGGTGTTTACTACAGGAAGGAGACATATAACTCAAAAGCAAAGCATAATAGAAGTCATATATGCGATAAAAACATCATCTACAGGGCCATGCTAATCCCCCCGGAAACCAACATCAATTGTACAAAAAATAACAGTTATTTTGAGTATTATTTTCTGAGAAACCAATGTAATAAGGATCACCAAGCAGAAATTGTGCTAGCCAGTGATAGTAATTTGCATGTATTGAGAGGCCAGTATAAATAACAGGCGACATGAACTACAAAATTTTCTAGTGCAACCAAACGCCCTGTTAGAACAAACCTTTAATTAGAGTCGAGTACAGAACATTGGTATCGTCTCTGGAAAACCGGCAGAAGCCAAATCTTTCTCCCTAAGGGTCAAAAATATTCAGCACAGTCAAAAAAATCAAAATTCTTCAAATACCATAAGAAAAAAATTTAAAAAGCTTTTCAGAACAAAGAATTACTTTTTCTCCTGATAATTTGCAGATAACGGTTGATGATGTCACATCCCAAATGGTGAAGGGGCCACTAGTTCCTCCAGACACCAGCCATCCTCCACCAGAACTACAACCAAGAAATTGATTAATAATTTGAAGAAAAAAATCCTCTCACTACACATTCAAAATTTACATTTCCACATAATACCTGAAATCCAAATCCTTCACTGAATCATGCGCATCACCTCCGATCAAGGATAATTTCCAAGCTAGGCCATTTCAAAATTCGTAGATGACCATCCTGAAAATTATAGACCGCAAAGATTCTGAACTCACACTCCAGAACTCCAAGAGATTCTTCTTTTGAAATGAATTAAGCTAGTTGAGTGATACTAACAAGCTAAATACATATCCAGCTCAAACAAAGTCTTCGGTAATTTGAAAAAAATATCAATCTTGAACACAACACCATGTTTATCTCCCCTCCCCCTCCGCCGCAAGTAAAGACCCGTCTAGATTAAAGACTATAGCCAACTGCAATCCAACACCTTCAATCTGCGAAATCACTTTTCAGGACTGATAGCAAGCTTGCAAGCACCATCCTTCTCTTGATTCCCCAACTCAAACAATCTACAACGAAACCATCCACATTCAACAAATTCACACTCAAATTCAACCCACAACCGAACTCTTATTGAGAGAACATGAAACACAACGTTTTGGCCTATTGATATGACTATGACATTATTGGAGCTCAAATACTAAACCTCATTATTTTTAAACTGAAACTTTAAACTCCAACTCTTAATTCTCAAGTGTAATTGGATTTTATACAATTTTAATTATCAAAAACCACCATACAAAACTTGTAATGAAACCATCAATATTTAGTGGTAAGGTGAATCAAATCAAATTATTAACTTAAAGAAACAAGCTAATTACAACTCATGAGCCATTTAACAAAGAATAAAATGAAGTAGTTTCATTCACTTGCTTTCTTCACATCTTCAAACAAGAAGATTGTGAGAACGAAAGAATTCCAAATTCATGATCATCTGCATACATGATTCCCAATAGTCTCAAACAAAGAAAATTGATAGAAGCTATGTAAAACCCGTGACTCGAGTAAGAATTTTATATTAGCGAACCGGCTCGGTTTAACCGTCGGTTCGAGTCGAGTCAGTTTAATGAACCTTATATTTAGTTGAGGTCAGTCGTGAATTCTAAGGAATGAGGTCAAGTGTACATGAGTATATAATAATAACGTCTGAAATACAATGAGAAATGAGTTATCAGAGTATATAAAAGTATGCAGTATATTTTTTTATGTATTTGATCGTAGAATTATTTTTAGATCAAATGACACATTAGGACGTATTATAGGGCAGTTTGGCTAGGCTATTAGTTATAGAATATGTCATTGTGATGTTATGGCGTGTATTATATTTTATGGGATTTTCCCCTATTTTTCTAGATTTTATTTAGGATTTATTACGAGTAGTTATTATTTTTACTAGAGTTAGAGTCGAGTTGAATTTTATTTACGATATCGCCACCGAACCATTTCTTCCACTCAACACTTCTCTTCTTCCCCCAAACCTTCGGCGCTACCCCCTCTATCCGTCACTGATGCCACTCTACCGCCAAGCCTTGTCGTGTCGTTGTCGTGCTGCCCTGAGTGCCCTCGGCTGCCACCCAACCTTCATGACATGAGGGAGCCGCGCCCTAGCACCGCACTCCCATCACCGATCCCGCTGTCGGTGACCATCGCCGATCCCGCCATCGGTGACCGTCGCCACAGCCATCCAGTCGCCTATTTGATGTCTCTGACCCTCCCATGACCTTCCCTGACTGGAGCGGAGCCTAGCGCCGCCCATCCCTGCCTGATCCCTTCCCCCCACCTCTAACGGCCTTGTTTTGCCCTTTTCCGGTGAGCCACCACCTCCGTTGACCACATCGATGTCGTAAACGTGTTGGGCTCACCGAGCCGGTGCCAATGGTACCCCATACCAACACCATCCCAAAGGTAGTCGCCACCAGCAATAGTTGCTGGAAAACCGTCGGAAACAACCAAAAAACCGCTAGAAACCGTAGAAAAATCAGATTCACTGGAATTCACCGGATCTTCTACCGAGCTCATCCAGTCAAACTCAATTAAACTTCAAACTCTGCAAAGTGCCGAATTCAAGCTCAAAGACATGCAACGCAACCTTAGCTGTCATCAATTGCCGACGACGTAAGGTATAATTACCTCCAATTTAATTATTTAAAATTGATGATTATTAGCACAACATGCTAAGATTAATTGATTGGTGTGCTAGATATTTTTATTGCAAATAAAAATAAAATATGAATTGCCTGATTGAAGTGTATTAAAATGGATGCTAAGGAACTAATTAGGTAAACTAAGTAATTATCGTAATCTAATGCAATGTAGAGTAGGAAACGTTATGTGGGATTGATGTATGATGTGGCGTGTGCATACTATAGGATGTTTGATGCATCATTCAGTTAACGGGCATTAGCTTCTAGATTTAATGTGTAGGTACAGAGTAGGAGCTCATCGCCTAGGCATGAAGACACGCTTGGATTTTTTGCCATGCCGTTTAGGACCCATTCTTAATTTATTGTCTCATTCTATCGTGCTTTGTTTTTAATAGTAAAGAGGACATGACGAGTGGTGGATTTATCGTATCCCACTCCACACGGGTCATTTAGCCGATCGTATGTCTGAATTAATAACCCTCGAGGATGAGATCCCCCGAGTTTGTTTTCGAAACTGAGATCCAACCCATGATACCTTCGGGCCTATTATACTGAATTTCTTACCCAGGCCTATGTATATGCAGTTTTTGTATTTTTAGTAAGATGCACAACGAGGGAAAATGATGGTCACATCTTAAGATAGGGTGTGTGTTTGTTAAAGCAGGCTCTGAAATCGGTGAGAGTCCACTCCATTCCCGAGGGATTCTGATAACTCCACCTTTGAGTTCTTCAAACCTGAAGAAGTGTGGAGGTTTACGGGTACTACTATGTAACGCATGTCTAGACTTGTAGCGTAAAAGAGTACTGAAGGCGCATGCCTAAGAGTACTCGGCTTCTGTACTCAGGGCCAGGAGTAATATGAAGGATATAGAGGGCTGAGAGGAAAGAGAATGATTTTTCCGCGCAAAGGGATAGTTTAAACAACAAGAAAAGAGAATGATATGGAAAGGGGATGCAACCGCCCGAGGTCGACGACTCCCATTACTGCCCTTATAAGAGTTCTTGAAGAAGAATAATGAAGTTTTTATTCGAGAGGAGAATCAACTTTCCTATGTTAGTTTGTTATTAGTTATTTGTGGATTAATAACATTTGTTGCTAATGTCTTTTTATTATATATATAGGTGAGAATCTCAAGAAATGAACATCATCAGGACTGCGGAGGAGCAAGAATGAAATTGCGCATACATGTACCTACCGACTATAATTGATGATGTAATGAATTGTGAGGATAATGAATTTGAACGATATTTTATAGACTGCTGAAGATATTTTGTATGTGAATGCAAATGGAAAGTGGGAAATAAACACGGTGAGTTATAGAGCAAAGATAACTAGAATGTGAAAAACATGTTGTGTTTAGACGGTGTTTTCAATTTTTATTACTATCAATATATACCGTTTATTATTGACAGGGTGACCTCTATTGCACTTTTAGAGGAGATTTTGTTTGTCTCATTTTCAAAATAGATATTTCTTTTGAACTTTTCGTTTGTTTGGTTTGTTTGTTTATTTACTTGCTCATCATGGTACGCATGTAGTACAATGTTAGAACCCAAGTATCTCATTCATGCTTTGCATATTGTATTATCATCTTGAAATGCCAAGGGTAGATCTGGGTTAGCTTAACCGAATCAAGTAGATTAGCGAACGGTTTGGTTGCCGGTGACGTTTCTGGGTCGGTTCAAAAAGTGAACCGAAACGGGGTGTTACACCCTAATATCGAAAATAGACCCAAACCAATAGTTTCCTTTGCGGAAGCTTGCAGTTGTTGAAAAATTGCTCGAAAGACCGTGTAACACCCCAAATCCGGTCCACACTCGTGAACCGAACCGGCATGTTACCGGCCCCGGTTAGGTCGGCTAACCCGAACCTAACTCATACGGATCCAATCTCGGCGTCTTAAGATGAAGATACAACTCTCAAAGCATGGATGAATACACAACCCTAACATGGTACTACGTGAATGACATACAAATCAGAGTGCACACCAAGACAATCCCGATAAAAATTAATGAAAACTTTGAAATATAACGGATAGAGTTTCCCCTAAAAATGCAATTAGGGGCCACCCTGTCAAATATACATATGCAAATATATATCTAACCATATATCAAATAATTTCATTCATATAAAATATAAAATCTAACATGCTGTAACTTATTTTAAAACTTGGGTCTCAACCCACTCCGCTGCGCAACTCTGATCATATTTTGCATTCTGTTATCGTGTCTTAACATTTCATTCATATCATATCATCATGCTCAAACATTTACTCATAGCATGTGTATAAAATAACATCATAAACAAACATTAAATATTTAATCACCCAATGTGTGTGTGCAGAAGACCTTATTGCTCCTCCGTCCCAGCTGGCTCATCCATCTCGTGCTTATCACCTACATATATATAAGAAAAACGTCAGTAACAAGCGTTACTGGTCCGGAAAATAAAATAACTATAACAAACTGGCTATGAGAGCAAAC
>JAURVB010008229.1:0-26074 GCA_033002965.1 Piper betle | reverse complement strand
TAATGACGTTATCATCATATACTTGGGTACGCATGACCCTCATAGCTCATACACGCGACTGGCATCGGCTCGGTACACGTGTCCTGAAACTGACTCAACTCAAAAAATAACGGTCGACCCGACCCTAAATATAAAACCCTAACTCGAATCGTGGGTTTTTCACAGATACTCAAGTCGACCTAGACTCCCACATAGTAAGTTTAATGGTGCGGCCCCATGTCAGACTGAGTCAATTCGTTGACCCCGATTGCGTTTTAGTGGTTGAATCTGGGCTCAGACCGACCAGGGCTGCCAACAAAGGAAAATACAACATTTCAAATAATTATACAGACCTGGATAGTTTGTAAGTGAACTGACAGCTATGACCAAGGATTCTAATCTGAACGAGAACATAAAATTATACATAAGTATAATTTTATTCGGGTACAAATGCATGCAACTAAATGCCTAATATATATATCATTATTAAAATTTGACAACATAAGTATGCAACCATTCAAAAATATTAAATATCAAATTCTCAACAAATCTAGTGAGATAATTAATTATTCATGTGATATAATCATTTAAGCCATACTTTAACTTTTAAATTAATTATCCAAATCATAATTAATACTTAAAAATTGATAAAATAATTATTAACTAACAAAAAAATATTTAATTACTATTATTAGTATATTTTCATTCGGTTATAATTTTTAATCGCTATTATTATTCATAGCAATTTAATTAACTAAGTTGTACAATTATATTATTTAAAATAATTTGTATTATCCTAATTCAAAAATATTATTAATATAATTATTTTAAATTATTCGACTCAATAAAGTTTCGAACTTTATTTATTTTCATTATGCTACTTTGGTTCAATGTTTGTGATTTTTACCCGATTATAATTTAATAACTCATTTTCTACCTTACTGACTCATTATTAAAATAATCACTTTATTTACCTAATATTAAGTTTAATATGGTAAAGGTGAAATCTTTATTTTAGTAATCCCTTATAAACATCCAATTTAAAATTAATTGCTTATAGTATGCGGATTAATTATTGACTGTTTATCATTACCGTATTTTTTATTACTTATGTCTAGGTCGATTTCCTCTAATAATTAATTAGTTTATCAACTTTAACCCATAACAATTAAAATAATTATTTTTGAATATTTATTTCGAGTTAGTATTATTTTTTAACTTGAGTCAGTATCGAGTCAACCCATATTTACAAAACTGCCATCTTCTTATTCCCCAACGTTCTTCTCTTCTCCACCTTCATCTTGCAACCAAAAACAACCCACTTCCTTCTTCTCTAACCCTTGTCTGGGCACCCAACCAAGATTCGCATCCTCCATCAACTTCAATCTTCTCCAGCAACCACATTTGAGACCTAAGATTCATGATTTACAGTAGCTATCCAAGGTGAGCATGTCCTGCACCATGGTGCAAGACTCCTGGCATGTTCTTCTTCTCCCAGCCTCAAGATCCCTCTTTTCTTGCACCTTGCTCTAATTCAGATGTTTCACGACCTCTGGCCAGCCTCAAAATAGTAAGGATCAGCCACCTTTGGATGTTGCTTGGAGTATGGTTGTTCTCCCCACTTCTGCACTTCGCCGCCATGAATTCCGGCGAGAAGGTCGTCTGCTGTGGACTGTTCCAGCGGCTTGAACTACTATGATGGAACCCATGATGTTGTCAATGAAGAACAACCGGCGTCTACCCTCTGAAGCTTCAATTACAGCATCAATTTCAAAGGATCGCCATCACCTTCGCCCCCCTTGCAATTATGCCCACAACCAGCTGTAATTCCGCCACCACTTGGAAACCATGGACACGGCGAGCCCTCCCTTCGACCCAGCAGCAAGAGAGGTCGTCGGGGTGTGAAGGACTACCTTGGAATTGTTCTTACGGTCGCCCATCTTGCCAAAGTTTCAGACTACTCGGCCATGGACGGGATTCCAGTTTTCAGGTTAGTTCTTTTCTTTCTTGTTGATTTCAGACTTTAGTTACATGATTAACAAGCTTATTATTAATTAAAAAGAAAATGCATGCAAGAAAATTAAGAAGAGGAAGATAGGAAGGATACCCAAGCAAGGAAGAAGCACCGGCAAGGAAGAGGAGAACTAGGCAGCTAAGGTGAGGAAGACGCCCCCTTAAACCAAAAATGACGTCCTCTTTCAAAATTTATAAAAATGAAAATGATGGCCAGGGTAAGGGAAAATACCCTAACCCTCATATTTCATTTAACCAAGTAACCGGGTAAATAATAAAATATAATAATTAACTGGGTAGAATTAACCGGGTAGCAAATATAACATGTTCGGTCCTTGCGGACCATATATCTATATATATATATATATATAATTTTCACAGTCTTTACAATTCCCCACGATACTCATGTGGCAAAAGGAACAATTAAGTTAGTAACAAAAATTTTAGAAATGCAGTGCATTATGCAATACCAACATACACCGCACTACCTCATGGTTTGAAGGAGTATTAGTGCGATTCATATATATCTCCATACCGCTCACTCTCTTATTCGTAAAATCCGTAAAAATGTGCGTACTCATATAATAGGCTTTGGAAAGAGGCTTGTATCATATATTTCTATAGCTTTAGTTCGAAAACTAACAAGGGATCTCATACTTGTAGTTTTATTAAACATGTGTATTAAACACAGTTAAATAGCCCAACATCAAAGGGGTACAATAAAACGCTGTTGATGCCTTCCTACTTACAAAACATGATTAAACTCGACACGTAAGGAGTCAACCAGAGAGGTAGAGTCTTACGGGCCTGTGGTCTAAGCTCCAAGCATATCTGCACATCTATGGCGAGCTCAGACTTCGAAGCCTACATCAGAACCCACCGCTAAGTAAAATACTAATATCTCCATATGATATCAATACATCCTAAAAAAAGGACTATACTAAATAAACAGATCCACTAAACACACAACACGTAAATCGAGACATAATAAAGAAAATAACTAATAACAAATAATAAATAAATAAATACATACAGTCATGAATAAATACTAGATAAAAACAATTAATACTCTAATCATGGAATAATAATATCATAGTCATCATTACAGAATACATACTTAAATACAATTAAATAATAACATACATGCAATGTAACACCCCAATTTCAGTTCGCCTAAGAACCGGATTATAAATGTTATGATTGAGTCAAGTCATGTTTAATATTGTTGGTCAATAAGACTCTATCGATAAAATAGATCAAAATAACCCTCTTCGTGTCACGAGAATAGAAGACATTGTCAAATAAGCATCAAAACACCTCAAATATAATTAAATGCAAGAAAGTAGATATTGTGTTGAGCTCAAGTGTCTGTACCATTAATCTATTATACAACCAAAGTTGACTCAAGATTGGGATGACTTACATGTATTATTTATACACCGTCATTAACGAATGTTACTGATCCGAAAAATAACTAATATAATCTGGCCAATGGGTATTTCATTACGTATAAAAAAATATGAAACTTCAAGACAACCTCACACAGGGGGGTAAACAAAAATACTTAAGTAATTGCCGACTCACATGTATGGCTCAGAATCATATTCATACATACATACAACGCTTACGTCCTCACACCTTCCATATCACCCGCCAGGGTACTCAAGTGGCAAAAGGAACGGTTAAGTTAGTGCCACATATTCCATAAATGTGCTGCATTACGCAATACCATAATACAACGCACTCCCTCATGGTTTAAAAGAGTACTAGTGTAATTCATATATATCTCCATACCGCTCACTCTCTTATTCGTAAAATCCGTAAAAATGCACGTAGTCATATAATAAGCTTTGGAAAGAGGCTTCTATCATATATTTCTATAGCTTTAGTTCGAAAACTAACAAGAGATCTCATACTTGTAGTTTTATTAAACATGTGTATTAAACAGAGTTAAATAGCCCAACATCAAAGGGGTACAATAAAACGCTGTTGATGCCTTCCTACATACAAAACATGATTAAACTCGACATGTAAGGAGTCAAGCAGAGAGGTAGAGTCGTACCGGCCTGTGGTCTAAGTTCCAAGCATATCTGCACATCTATGGCGAGCTCAGACTTCGAAGCCTACATCAGAACCCACCTCTAAGTAAAATACTAATATCTCCATATGATATCAATACATCCTAAAAAAAGGACTTTACTAAATAAACAGACCCCTAAAAACACAACACGTAAATCGAGACATAATAAAGAAACTAAATAAAAACAAATAATAAATAAATAAATACATACAGTCATGAATAAATACTAAATAAAAACAATCAATACTCTAATCATGGAATAATAATATCATAGTCATCATTACAGAATACATACTTAAATACAATTAAATAATAACATACATGCAATGTAACACCCCAATTTCAGTTCGCCTAAGAACCAGATTAGAAATGTCATTATTGAGTCAAGTCATGTTTAATATTGCTGGTCAATAAGACTCTATCAATAAAATAGATCAAAATAACCGTCTTGGTGTCACGAGAATAGAAGACATTGTCAAATAAGCATCAAAACACATCAAATATAATTAAATACAAGAAAGTAAATATTGTGTTGAGCTCAAGTGTGTGTAGCGTTAATCTATCATCCCACCAAAGTTGACTCAGGATTGGCATGACTTACATGTATTATTCAAACACCGTCAGTAACGAATGTTACTGATCCGAAAAATAACTAATATAATCTGGCCAATGCATTACGTATAAAAAATTATGAAACTTCAAGACAACCTCACACAGGGGGGTAAGCAAAAATACTTAAGTAATTGCCGACTCACATGTATGGCTCAGAATCATATTCATACATACATACAACGCTTATGCCCTCACACCTTCCATATCGCCCGCAAGGGTACTCAAGTTGCAAAAGGAATAGTTGAGTTAGTGCCACATATTCCATAAATGTGCTGCATTACGCAGTACCATTATACATCGCACTCCCTCATGGTTTAAAAGAGTACTAGTGCAATTCATATATATCTCCATACCGCTCTATCTCTTATTCGTGAAATCCATAAAAATGCACGTACTTATATAATAGGCTTTGGAAAGAGGCTTGTATCATATATTTCTGTAGCTTTAGTTCGAAAACTAACAAGGGATCTCATATTTGTAGTTTTATTAAACATGTGTATTAAACACAGTTAAATAGCCCAACATCAAAGGGGTACAATAAAACGTTGTTGATGCCTTCCTACCTACAAAACATGATATAAACTCGACACGTAAGGAGTCAAGCAGAGAGATAGAGTCTTACAAGCCTGTGGTCTAAGCTCTAAGCATATCTGCACATCTATGGCGAGCTCAAACTTCGAAGCCTACATCGGAACCCACCGCTAAGTAAAATACTAATATCTCCATATGATATCAAAATATCCTAAAAAAAGGACTATACTAAATAAATAGACCACTAAACACACAACAAGTAAATCGAGACATAATAAAGAAAAGAGCTAATAACAAATAATAAATAAATAAATGCATACAGTCATGAATGAATACTACATAAAAACAGTCAATACTCTAATCATGGTGTAAAACCCGCGACTCGAGTCAGGGTTTTATAATTGTTAGCCGGTCGGTTTGACCGTAGTTTGAGTCGGTTCAGCTTTCAGAACACGTGTGCGGGGCCGATGCCGACCGTGCACACGTGCTATGAGGGTTTATGTATACCCAAGTATCGATGATAGCGTCAGATACGCATCAGCAGACTGAGTTATCAGTAGATATGAGAGTATACAGTTGATTTTTATTTTATTTTTTTGTTGTGACCGTAGAATTAGTTTAGGCCGAATAACGCATTAGGACGCGTTAGATGGTATTCGGGTGGGTTATTAGTTATACGACATGTCATTTAGATGTTGTGATATTTTTTTGATTTTATGGGATTTTTCCCAATTTTTCTAGATTTTTCTGGGATTTATTCCGAGTCCGTTATCATTCTTGACTCGAGCCCGTGTCGAGTCAAGTTTTATTTACAACTTTGCCATCACCTTATACACCCCATCTTCCTCCCCAAACCCCCACCCGCGTTTCTTCATCGCCGCCGCCGCCGAGTTTCTGCCGCCGCCGTCGACGCCCCCTCGCCGCCGGTCGACGCCGCCCAGCCCGGCCGTGCCGTCGCCTCGCCGCCTCGACCACGCCCGGCCGCCGTCCGGCCGTCGCAATGCCGGAAATCGCCCTCGATTTCTCGCCGATCCCGACGTGATTCCGCCGCCGTCTGCGCCGGACCGCCGCCGCCATGACGCCGGAGCTTCTCCCCTTGACCTCCCCTACCTTTCCCCTCTACTTAGAGCCGCCGTCGAGGGTCGGCCGTGGCTCTGATCAGAGCGGCCGACCGCCCCGGCCGCACTCGACGCCGCCGTTGGTGGCCATCGCCGCCGCGGCTGCCTTCGTCGTCACCACCATTGGGTTCAGCTCACCAAGGCGGTGCTAACCCCTACCTCCGATTGCCTCGCCGGAGCAGTCACCGGAAAACCACCGGAGCTGCCGGAAACCGCCGGCATAGTCGCCGGAAAATCGCCGCCTTCGTCCGTCGGCACCGATTTCAGCGCCGATCGCGAGGTGGTTCTTCCTTCTTATTTTTTTAGAATTATTACATACTTATTGTGGTCATAGTAGCATATTAGAATTAATTTTATTAACTTCATGCTTTTAGTTTAATTAATCATGATTATGATAAACATGTGATGATTAGGGTAAATTGTGTTGTATGATGTGAATGCTTAGTAATGAAATTGATAGTAAACCATTGAATAGTTAATTAAATGCTTGTTAACTAGTTAATTTATGAATATGTATGAATTAGGTTTTGCATGCTAACATTATGAAATTGTTAGTAAACTATTAAATAGTTAATTAAATGCTTGTTAACTAGTTAATTCATGAATACGTATGAATTAGGTTTTGCATGCTAACATTATGAAATTGTTAGGAAACTATTGTATAGTTAATTAAATGCTTGTTAACTAGTTAATTGATGAATATGTATGAATTAGGTTTTGCGTGCTAACATTAAGCTAAACAGATTAAATTGATTAAACCATTGTCACCTAATTAGAATAGGTATGCTTTGAAATTGAAATTAAAAGTGCTAGGTAATAAGTAACATATGAAATGATAAAATTATTAACTTGCTTGACAATTAGAGATTTAGGGTAATTGTCGAGATGATTGTCATGTTTGATTAGATGATTGTATGGATGTGGATATATTAGTTATATAGGTGTGCATCATATATGTACGGGCGTTAGTAATTAGTTATGTTCATGTAGGTTCGTTGCAGGAGCTCGCCGTCTAGGCACGAGACTGCGCTTGGAGCTTCTGACAGGTCCGTTAGGACACGCTTCTCAGGTTTTATCGCTCCATTCTATCGGTGATTTGATTTATTGATCGTAGGACGTGTCAGGTGGATGATTTATTGGACCCCACCTAACACGGGTCACCTGGTCGATGTTTTTCGGAATTAATAACCCTCGAGGATGAGATCCCTCGAGTTTGTTTTCGAAAATAAGATCCACCTCAAGTTGCCTTCGGGCCTATTATAATAAATCCCGACCCAGCCCTATAAATAGTTTTATCGAGTTTTCAGTGAGACAAGAGAAGATGAGTCGACTGCACGTACCATGAGCGGATGCCGTGCCAGTCAAAGCGGGCTCTGGATTAGTGCCAGCGGACTGTTCCATTCCCGAGGGATCCTGACAACTCCGCGTTTGAGTTCCTCACACCCGGAGGACGTGGAGGTTTACGGGTACTGTTTAGTACAGCGCATGTCCGGACTTGTGGTTCAAAGGGTACTAAAGGCGACTGCCTGAGAGTGCTCGGTCTACGTGCTCAAGGCCAGGAGTAATATGGAGGTTCGGAGAGGGCTTAGGATAAAAGTTTTACGTGAAGTACTGAAAAAGAAGTGTCGTGAGTGGCACAGTACCAGATAGATCGGGATGCTGTTGAGTCAGCTGCTCGACGGCTCCTTTATAGTTGCCCTTATGAGAGTTCTTGAGGAAGATATATATGATGGTTTGCTTTCCATGAGAGTTTGCTCTCATGTTCCAGTTTGATATTAGTTATTTCCGGACCAGTGACACCCGTTGCTGACGTTTTTCTACTATATGTAGGTGAGGATGATGATTGGTGTATGCCGGCCTCGACGAAGGAGTAGCGCTTGCATTGCACACACATACCTGGTGCCGCGCCAACTTTTGCGTAAGATGTGATGTGATTGGCTTTTGTAGTAAATTTACATATTAGTATTTACGCATGTGTTTGTGAGACTTGTAGATCTTGTTTAGAAATGTATGAATTTTCTTAGAAATGTTTTGGAAAAGTTCCAATGCCCAGGATGATCAGCTATGTTAAGTTGAAATGAACAAAAACACGTTGAACATGAATTGCAAGTGGGCTAGATGCCAATTACGATATGTGTAGTTGATTTGAAGTCTAGTGTGATATAAATTGTTGTTTTATATATATACATATTGTGCCGTATTTTAACAGGTCATCCCCTTATTGCACTTTTAGGGGAGGCTCTGTCCGTTTTATTCTAGATTTTATGAATTTTATTGCTGTTTTAATTATTTTGGTGTGCGTTAATTATCATGACATTCACGTAGTATCCTGTTAGGGTTTTGCATCTCATCCATATATTGTTTGCGCATTAGCGGCGTGCTCCATCTTGAGACGTCGAGAGGGTTATATCGTAGCCGTTTAGGTTTTGGGTCAGCCAACTTAATCGGTTTACGAGTAGTTCGATCCTTTGTAACAGTTCTGGTCCGGGTTGAGAGTAAACCGGATTGGGGTGTTACACATGGAATAATCATATCATCGGCATCATTACATAATACATACTTAAATACAATTAAATAATAACATACATGCAATGTAACACCCCAATTTCAGTTCGCCTAAGAATCGGATTATAAATGTTATGATTGAGTCAAGTCATGTTAAATATTGTTGGTCAATAAGACTCTATCGATAAAATAGATTAAAATAACCCTCTTGGTGTCACGAGAATGGAAGACATTGTCAAATAAGCATCAAAACACCTCAAATATAATTAAATGCAAGAAAGTAGATATTGTGTTGAGCTCAAGTGTCTGTACCATTAATCTATTATACAACCAAAGTTGACTCAAGATTGGGATGACTTACATGTATTATTTATACACCGTCATTAACGAATGTTACTGATCCGAAAAATAACTAATATAATCTGGCCAATGGGTATTTCATTACGTATAAAAAATTATGAAACTTCAAGACAACCTCACACAGGGGGGTAAGCAAAAATACTTAAGTAATTGCCGACTCACATCCGGATTATAAATGTTATGATTGAGTGAAGTCATGTTTAATATTGCTGGTCAATAAGACTCTATCGATAAAATAGATCAAAATAACCCTCTTGGTGTCACGAGAATAGAAGACATTGTCAAATCAGCATCAAAACACATCAAATATAATTAAATGCAAGAAAGTAAATATTGTGTTGAGCTCAAGTGTGTGTAGCGTTAATTTATCATCCCACCAAACTTGACTCAGGATGGGCATGACTTACATGTATTATTTAAACAATGTTAGTAACGATTGTTACTGATCCGAAAAATGACTAATATAATCTGGCCAATGGGTATTTCATTACGTATAAAAAATTATGAAACTTCAAGACAACCTCACACAGGGGGTAAGCAAAAATACTTAAGTAATTGCCGACGCGCATGTATGGCTCAAAATTATATTCATTCATACATTCAACGCTTACGCCCTCACACCATCCATATCACCGCAGGGTACTCACAGTGGCAAAAACCGAACAGTTAAGTTAGTGCCGACATATTCCAGAAATGTGCCGCATTAAGAAGTACCATCATACATCGCACTCCCTCATGGTTTAAAATAGTACTAGTGCAATTCATATATATCTCCATACCGCTCACTCTCTTATTCGTGAAATCCGTAAAAATGCGCGTAGTCATATAATAGGCTTTGGAAAGAGGCTTGTATCATATATTTCTATAGCTTTAGTTTGAAAACTAACAAGGGATCTCATACTTGTAGTTTTATTAAACATGTGTATTAAACACAGTTAAATAGCCCAACATCAAAGGGGTACAATAAAACGCTGTTGATGCCTTCCTACTTACAAAACATGATTAAACTCGACATGTAAGGAGTCAAGCAGAGAGGTAGAGTCGTACGGGCCTGTGGTCTAAGCTCCAAGCATATCTGCACATCTATGGCGAGCTCAGACTTCGAAGCCTACATCGGAACCCACCGCTAAGTAAAATACTAATATCTCCATATGATATCAATACATCCTAAAAAAGGACTATACTAAATAAACAGACCACTAAAACACACAACACGTAAATCGAGACATAATAAAGAAAATAACTAATAACAAATAATAAATAAATAAATACATACAGTCATGAATAAATACTACATAAAAACAATCAATACTCTAATCATGGAATAATAATATCTTAGTCATCATTACAGAATACATACTTAAATACAATTAAATAATAACATACATGCAATGTAACACCCCAATTTCAGTTCGCCTAAGAACCGGATTAGAAATGTTATGATTGAGTCAAGTCATGTTTAATATTGTTGGTCAATAAGACTCTATCGATAAAATAGATCAAAATAACCCTCTTGGTGTCACGAGAATAGAAGACATTGTCAAATAAGCATCAAAACACATCAAATATAATTAAATGCAAGAAAGTAAATATTGTGTTGAGCTCAAGTGTGTGTAGCGTTAATCTATCATCCCACCAAAGTTGACTCAGGATTGGCATGACTTACATGTATTATTTAAACACCGTCTGTAACGAATGTTACTGATCCGAAAAATAACTAATATAATCTGGCCAATGGGTATTTCATTACGTATAAAAAATTATGAAACTTCAAGACAACCTCACACAGGGGGTAAGCAAAAATACTTAAGTAATTGCCGACTCACATGTATGGCTCAGAATCATATTCATACATACATACAACGCTTACGCCCTCACACCTTCCATATCACCCGCCAGGGTACTCAAGTTGCAAAAGGAATAGTTGAGTTAGTGCCACATATTCCATAAATGTGCTGCATTACGCAGTACCATCATACATCGCACTCCCTCATGGTTTAAAAGAGTACTAGTGCAATTCATATATATCTCCATACCGCTCTACTCTCTTATTCGTGAAATCCGTAAAAATGCACGTACTTATATAATAGGCTTTAGGACAGAGGCTTATATTATAAATTTCGTAGATCTTAAGTTCGAAAACAACAAGGGATCTCATCCTTATAGTTTTATTAAACTCTGTGTAGAAAATACAGCTAAATAGCTTGACAACAGAGGGATGCAATAAAACGCCACTGATGTCGTCCTATGTTGAGCAGCTATGGAGATTCCTATGGACTTATGGTCGAAGCTCGAAACATATCTGAACATCTACAATGAGCTCAGACTCCGAAACCTACATCGGAACCCATTACTAATAAAATATTAACATCTCTATATGATGCATGCTCGTGGTGTGTGCTCATATCATCAATACATCGTAACAAAAAATACAATACTAACAAACCTATAACTAAAATACAAATCGAGACATAATAATACAAAATAATAAATGAATAAATAAACAAGAAAATGTATTCATAGATAATTAAATAAATAATAAATACATAAACATAAACATAAGTAATACTCTAATCATAAGATATTAATATAATTACATTATATAAATACACGGGTAAATACAAGTAAATATCAGCATATACTTGTGTTATTAATCATATAAATAAATATATAATAATTTAATAAATAAATAACTAAATATTTAATAATCATTAATAATGAATATTAATAATATCATAGTCACACAATGCAAGAATACATAATTAAATACAAATAAATAATCACATATACACGAAGAAGCAAAATATATATATATATATATATATATATATTAATAAACATAAATAAGATTAATATTAATAAGTAAATATACCATTAATAATAATATGTAATCGTATAAACATGCATTATAATCAATAAATACATGAATAATAAGAAATATATAATAATAAATAAATAATAAATAAATAAATAATAAAATAATAAATAAACAAAATTAATCATAGCATTAAAACATGCTAAATCATGTGAACATATATATAAATTAATATAGAAGTTCTCGAATTATAGAAAATGGTCGAAAAATGGCCAAAAATGGGCTAAATCACACCGAACCAAGGTGAACCAGACCGAACTGAATTGGCTGAACCAACCCGGTCAGGGTTAACTGGAAAATGGTCTGGTTTGGCTAGGCTGATGAACATGGACATGGACATGAGCTGGCGGACTTGGGCATGATTAGGCGGACATGGTTGCTAGCAAGCGGACGCGGTCATGGGCAGGCAGACGTGGTCATGGGCAGGCGGACTGCAAACCGGGCAAATGGGTAAAATGGGGGCGGCCATGTCCATCGCCGGAGAACGCCAACGGGGGCACGGCGCAGGTTGCCGTCGGTTGTGTTCAAAAGAGGGGAGGATGGGGAATGTCAAGGTGGTGGCGATCGAGGAGTTCGGCCACTGACTGACCAGAAATCGACTGAAAAGGGCAGCATCGCCGCCGTATGCGGCTATGTTGACAGCGGCGATCGCGGCCATGGCAGAGGTCAGTGTCGGTCTCAAAATGGAGATTTGGACAAGGGGAAGCTGTTGGGGTGGTCGGATCGGCCGGTGGTGACTCGCTAGGCCGGAAAATGACCTGAATGTGGGGCGGCGGTGGCAAACCGAAACACGACTGCGGTGGCGATCGTGGGTACGAACTAGAAGCTGGCTGCAAGGTCATCATGGTCATACCAATACGGTGGCTGGGGTCGAGGCGGAGAGTCACCGGTGGCAAGCCGAAGTAGTGGCGGCGTAACAATGGAAAATTTCAAAATCTTTAAAACTCTTCAAATCAATCGGTGAAGATAAAGCTGAGTGGATGGCTAAGATATTGGCACGTGGCACGATCGGGACGTCCGACAACTTGTGGCCTAGTAGGGCCCACCTATGGGTACAGGCACTATGCATATAGACGGAAAGCTTGGATCGAGACTGTCAAAAGCTTAACTGACTCGAGTCATAAAATTGACTCTATAGGCGGGAATCGATGCAAGAAAGTTAAATGGTCCTTAAACTTTGAACTAAATTAACCTGGGCCCACAGTGGCACAATCGAATGATCTAAAATTCCTATGCTACATGTAAATGAAATACCAAAAATCCCCAAACAGATACTAAACACTGCAACGACCTATATCTGAGCCTAAAATCCTAGCTAACATAAACAAACAAAAATGTATACCTTATTGTACACTGATAACTTATGATCATATCATCTGCATGTCGGCATACTCAGCCACTATAACATGCTCATACGGCCATCTAAGCCTCATACTCATATTCTTAATATTGTTCTGGCTTGAGCTCACTCGAATCAACTCGAAAGTGCTCAAAGTAGACAAAACTAAAATGGGTAAAACCCTAACCCAAAAATGGGGTTTTACACAAACGAACAAGTAAATAAATATATATATATATACAATTTAGTAAACAATAAAATATGAATATTAATAAGTAAATATAATAATAATAATAACAAATAATCATGTAAACATACATCATATACGATAGCATATAAATAAAAATACATAAATAATAATGAATAAATAAATAAATAAATTAATAAATAAAGAAAAATCATCATAACATAGAATAATGCTAAATCATGTGAATATGCATCATAACTAACATAGAGGTTCTCAAATTACCGAAAACGGTGAAGGAACGGACGAAAACGGTCCAAAAATGAGCTGAACTAGACAGAACTAAATGGGCTGAACCAACTCGGTCTGGGTTCATTGGAAAATAGGTTGGGTTGGCTAGGCGGTTGGACACGACATGGACATGGGCTGGCAAACTCATGCATGATCAGGTGGACTCGGTCGCAGGCTGATGAACCCGATCACAGCTAGTAGCACTGTCACAGGCAGGTGGGTAAACAGGCCGAACAAGGGGGTTGCGGTGCCCGTCACTGGAGAATGCCGATGGCGGCAAGACTGGCCACTAGCTGGTTAGAAAATAGCAAGCAAGGGGGCGGATCACCGTCGGTATGGCGACGTCGGCGGCAGTAATCATGTCTGCGGCAGCCATCGTGGGTTGTCTCAAAATGAAGTTGTCAACGGATAGAAGCTGTGGGGGACGTGGGTTTGGCCGATGGTGGCTCGCCGGCACCGGAAAATGGCCCAAACAGATTGTGGGGGATGTCAATTTCATCTCGTACATATTTCTTTAGCATTGACACATGGAAGACATTGTGTACTCCCACGAGACTTGGTGGTAATGCTAGTCTATATGCACAATTTCCAGCTTGATCCAGGATTGGAAACGGTCCTATGAATCTTGGCTTCAACTTCCCCGATATTTTAAATCTGATCACCCCTTCATAGGAGATGTCTTTAGGTACACAAACTCCCCAACTTGGAACTCTAGGTCCTTCCTTCCTGTATCAGCATAACTCTTTTGTCAATCCTGAGTTGCCTTAAGTCTTTGCTGAATGAGTTTTACCTTTTCAGTTGCTTCCCTCACCATCTCTGGCCTGACTATAACTACCCTCGGTAGACTCCAGCCAACACGATGGAGATCTATAGGGCCTACCATATAAGGCTTCAAATAGTGCCATCCCTATACTGGCTTGGTAAGAGTTATTGTAGGTGAATTCAACCAAAGTTAAGTGGTTCTCCCAATCACCTCCCCAGTCAAGAATGCAAGCTCTTAATAAATCTTCCAAAGTTTAAATAGTCCTCTCACTCTGACCATCAGTTTGGGGATGATATGCTGAACTCAACTTAATTTGAGTTCCCATGGCTTTTTGGAAAGCTTCCCAGAAATGTGAGGTGAATAAGGGTTCGCGGTCGGAAACTATCTCCTTTGGAATCCCATGCAATTTGACAATATTGTCAACATATAATCCTGCCAGGTATTCCACCATCCTCATTGATTTCATGGGGATGAAGTGAGCTACCTTAGTTAGTCGGTCCACAACTACCCATATGGAGTCATGCTTCTTCTGAGTCCTTTGGGAGTTTTGCAATAAAATCGCATATGACACACTCTCATTTCCAGTTTGGTATTTCTAAAGGTTGCAATAATCCTCCAGGTAGTTGATGTTGGGCTTTAATATGTTGGCAAGTCTGACACTTGGAGACAAAATCCACAACATCCCTCTTCATCGGAATCCACCAGTAGGTTCGCTTTAAATCCTGATACATTTTAGTAACTCCAGGGTGTATCGAGAACTTTGAGCGATGAGCCTCCTCCAAGATATTCCAGCTCAATGCATTATCCTTGGGTACACACAACCTTTCTCTAAATCTGATCACACTATTGGAATCAGCTACAATGTTAGGAATCTTGTCCAACATTTCATTCATCTCCTCATCACCTATTTGTGCTAGCTTAACACGATCAACCAAATCATTGGAAACAACCAAATTTTCCAGTAAGCCTATTAGTTTCTCTACCGGGTTGATAGCTACCACTTCTGCTGACATGGCCCAAAGTCTAGCTAGCTGCTGACTTTTGTCCACTTTTCCCTTCCGACTGAACGCGTCGGCTACCACATTGGTTTTCCCTGGATGGTATAAGATTTGGAAGTCGTAGTCCTTCAAATATTCTATCCACCACCTCTGTTGAAGGTTAAGGTCATTCTGGGTGAAGATATACTTCAAACTCTGGTGGTCAGTGAAGACTTCGAACTGGGCTCCATACAAGTAGTGTCTCCAAATCTTCAGGGAAAAACCACTGCTGTCAGTTCCAAGTCATGGGTTGCATAATTTTGCTCATGAATCTTCAATTGACGAGAGGCATAGGCCACTACCTTACCTTCTTGCATAAGGACGCATCCTAAACCCAACTGAGACGCATCACTGAAGACTACGAATCCTTCATTACCATTTGGTAGGGTCAAGACTGGTGAAGTTGTTAGACACTTCTTTAGAGACTGGAAACTCTCCTCACACTTACTACTCCATTCAAACTTGACTCCCTTCCTTGTGAGTTTGCTCATCGGCGATGCTACTAAGGAGAAGTCTTTAATGAATTTCCTATAGTAACCCGCTAAACCAAGGAAGCTTCTGATATCAGTGACTGACTTAGGTTGTGGCCAATCAGTGACTGCTTTCACTTTTGATGGATCCACTGCAATTCCGGCCTTTGAGACAATATGACCAAGGAAATTTACCTCCCTCTTCCAGAAGTCACACTTTGAGAGCTTGGTGAACAGTTGATGTTCTCTTAGAACTTGAAGAGTAATAGACAGGTGCTTCACATGCTCTTCTTCATTATTTGAATAGACCAGAATGTCATCCACAAATACGATAATAAATTTGTCCATGTATGCGTGGAATACTGTGTTCATGAGTGACATATGGCCGCTGGTGCATTTATTAGACCAAAAGGCATAACCAGAAACTCATAATGTCCATATCGAGTTCGGAAAGCCATTTTCTGTATGTCTGACTCCTTTACTCGCAACTGGTGATAACCAGACCGCAAGTCTATCTTAGAAAATACTCTGGTTGTTTTTAGCTGATCATACAAGTCATCAATCTTCGGTAAGGGGTACCGATTCTTGACTGTCACTTGATTGATTTTTTTGATAGTCAATACACAGCTGAAGTGATCCATCTTTCTTCTTCACAAAAAGAATAGGGGCCACCCAGGGTGAAGTACTTGGTCGGATGAAGCCTACCTGCAACAACTCTTCTAGTTGGCTCTTTAACTCCTTGAGTTCTGCTGGAGCCATGTGTTATGGTGCTTTAGAAATGGGTGTTGTTCCAGGTGCTAGGTCAATGGCAAACTCCACTGCCCGCTTAGGTGGTAACCCTGGAAGTTCGTCAGGGAATACACATATTCTCGGACCAAATCCTCCCCCTAAACCAAATTAGCAAATGCTAGTGCTTCCTTCTGGACAACGGGCTCTGGAAAATATTGTCCATTGAAAGCTGCCACAAATTCCACCCACGTGATGGAAGAAATCTCACATCGATGGAATGTAGTTTTCTCCATGGATTTCCACCAGTAAGATACTTCTTCTTGAAGCATGCAAGTTGCCAATCACACTTGATGGCGGTGGGGCATAGACAAAGCCTTAAAAGCTTTTTTGGTAATGTCTATCCAGCTCTCCGCCTTCATTAGATCTATCCCTCCAACATATAGTTCAGCTCCATTCTTCCTGAACTTTTCCACAGTGTAACGGTCACTATCATCAACCCCTGGCAACACCACTTGTCGGACTACCGGTGGCGCTGGGTTTGGACTTTCCCTCGCTCGCCCGGGTCGGCTAACCTTGCCTGCCCTTGGGCACTCCCCTGACCACTATTTGTGGTGATTCTAGGACTCGTTGTTGCCGGCCCTTGGGCACTCCCCTGACCACCATTTGTGGTGATTCTGGGACTCGTTGTTGCCGGCCCTTGGGCACTCCCCTGACCCCCATTTGGGGTGATTCTGAGACCCGCTGCCGAGTTTGAGGCTCCATTCCCTGCTACCACTCCCGATAACTGCTAAACGATATTTTGAACCATAGAATTTGTATTTTCTGAAGCCTGTGCTAGTCCCTATATGGCCATCAGAATCTAGGCCAATACATTCTCTGTGTTTGAATTTGACTGCGCAGATTGGTTTGTCTGTCTACGAGTACCTGCCATCTAAAACGTAGAACCATCATGATTCATTAGTATGTTTTTTTCTTCCAGTTATGACTGAGGTTTATTATAACACAACACAGTGGGAAAAGATAATTACTGGACTTTTCAACAAGGTACTTGAGTCATAAAATGTGAGCTTGTGGAAAACTTGGCTCTGATACCACCTGTAATGACCCGCCTGAACCGGACCGGGTGTTACTTAAAAATATAGTTAATGTAAATGTAACATTCCAGAACATGAATTGAAATATAGCAAATAAGTCTCGCAACATATAATATAAATCATAACAATAAATCATGTTCTCTAAAATATAAAATAACCGTCCCAAAGTCTCGGACCGTTACCCATAGCCACATTTATAACACGAGAATAATAAGGAAGTCAAATTTTTTATTATCAATTCACCAACCTGAGTCACTTTTATTCTTCAATCCACAGCTGCTCACCTGCGGAGGCAATTCCACGTTAGTGACAAAACCACTAAGCCGCATAATTAAATGAAACAAGTCAATATAATCCCTATTATCATTTCACCTATTTTTTATTATCGTTTCACAAGTCTTTTAGAAATTATCTCTCAGGTCATTCTGAGATTAGTTATTTGTCTCTCAGGTCATTCTGAGATTCGTAAAGGTCATCTCCCATCTCATTCTGAGATTAGAAATTGTCTCCCAGTTCATTATGAGATTAGGTGGTCATCCTAAGATTAGTCATTGTCTCCCAGTTCATTCTGAGATTAGAAATTATCTCCTAGCTTATTCTGAGATTAGGTGGTCTCCCAGGTCATTCTGAGATTAGTTATTATCTCTCAGATCATTCGTAGATTAGAAATTATCTCCAGCTCATTCTGAGATTAAAAATCGTCTCTCAGCTCATTCTGAGATTAGTGCCGACAAAGGCTACCAGTTGGGAAAATACAACATTTCAAATAATCATACTAGTTTGGGAAAATACAACATTTTAAATAATTATACTAGTTTAGGAAAATACAACATTTTAAATAATTATACGGACCTGGATATTTTGAACTTGTAGCTGCGACCAATGATCCTAATCTGAACGAGAACATAAAATTATACATAAGTATAATTTTATTCGAGTAGGAATGCATGCAACTAAATGCCTAATATATATATATATATATATATATATATATATATATATTAAAATTTGACAACATAAGTATGCAACCATTCAAAAATATTAAATATTAAATTCTCAACAAATCTAGTGAGATAATTAATTATTCATGTGACATAATCATTTAAGCCCTACTTTACATTTTAAATTAATTATCCAACTCATAATTAATACTTAATAAAATAATTATTAACTGATAAACAAATATTTAATTACTATTATTAGTATATTTTCCTTTGAGATGATAATTACTTAAACACGGTCTTGATGATTTAGTTTACGGTTATAATTTTTAGTCGCTATCATTATTAATAGTAATTTAAATAATTAAGTTGTACGATTAAATTATTTAAAATAATTTATTTTAATCTAATTCAAAAATATTACTAATACAATTATTTTAAATTATTCGACTCAATAAAAGTTTTGAACTTTATTTATTTTCATTATGCTATTTAGGTTCGTCGCTTGTGATTTGTTTACACGATTATATTTTAATAACCTATTTTTTACCTTACTAACTCGTTATTAAATAATCACTTTATTTACCTAATATTAAATTTAATATGGTAAAGGTAAAATCTTTATTTTATTAATCCCTTATAAACATCCAATTTGAAATTAATCACTTATAGTATGCTAATTAATTATCGACTGTTTATCATTACCATATTTTTTTATTCCTTATGTCCATGTCGATTTCATCCAATAATTAATTAGTTTAGAAACTTTAACCATAACAAATTAAAATAATTATTTTTAAAGATTTATTATGAGTTCGTATTATCTTTTTAACTCGAGTCGGTATCGAGTCAACTTATATTTACAAAACTGCCACCCTCCTTCTTCTTATTCTTCTTCTTCCCGTCGCTATTCTTCTCTTCTCCAAAAACAGGTTCGTCCTTCTCCTCCAACCCTTATCTTGACACCCAATTGAACCACCATCTAATCATCCCAACAAAGCATCAACAACAAGATAAAATCAGCAAGCGAGGAGGCCTCATGTGCGTATTTTACAGCAGCAATCCAAGACGTCGTCCTGCACCAAACCAGGAATGTTCCTCTTCTCCCAGCCTCAAGACCCCTCCTTTCTTGCACCTTGCTCCAATTCAGATGTTCCACGACCTCAGGCTGGCATCAAAACAGGAAAGATTGGCCACTTTTGGATGTTGCATGGAGTATGGTCGTTCACCCGCACTTCGCCACCATGAATTCCGGCGAGAAGGTCGTCCGTTGTGGACTGTTCCGGCAGCCTGAGTTGCTGTGAAGGAACCCATGATGGTGTCAACAAAGCACAACTGGTTCTACCCCTCTGAACGTCCATTACAGCACCTATTGCAGTAGAACGTCGCCACTTCCTTCACCCTTGCAACTCCGCCCATTCACCGCTACAATTCCGCCACCCACCGGAAACCAGGGACATGGCAAGCCCTCCCTTCGACCTAGCAGCAAGAGAGGTCGTCGGGGTGTGAGGGACTGCCTTGCAATTGTTGTGTACAATCGCCCAATTTGCCAACATTTCAGATTCGTTGGCCATGGCGGAATTTCAGTTGTATACCATTTAGTTTAGTTCTTTTCTTGTTGATTTACAACATTAATTTCCATGATTAACAAGCTTACTATCACTTAAAAATATGCATGCAAGAAAATTAAGAAGAGGGAGATAGGAAGGATACCCAAGCAAGGAAGAAATACAGGCAAGGAAGAGGAGAACTAGGCGGCTAAGGTGAGGAAGACACCCCTACACCCGTATGTAAAAAATGAAGTCCTCTTTCAAAATTTATAAAAATGATATGACGGCTAAGGTATGTGAAAACACCCCTACACCCACATTTCATTTAACCAGGTAAATAATAAAATGGATAAATAATTAACCGGGTAGATAATATAACATGCTCGGTCCTTCCTTGACCGCGTTCGAATATATTATTTTTTGTTTTTTTTTTCCACAGTCTTTACACATCTAATGTGTAAACAGCCTATTAACTACTTTTAAACACAAAACATGCCAAAGAAACACACCAATAGGCACCCACGTGAGCCTAAGCCATCCAAACCAAGGTACGAACAACACCAACCCTCCCTAGAACTGAGAGCCAAAAGCTAGGCCAGAGCAAATCGAACCAAAATGCAAATGGAATCAAACCAAAGGCCAATCCAAACCGAACAACAACTAAAATCCTAAGTCAAAGGGCACGGATATTACATGAGTGGACAAAGTTTATTTTTTTACGCAGGTTAGAAGGTAAGAAAATCTAGAGAGCAAAGAGATGAATGTTCAGCAATAGATTTATTTTTATTTCTACATTAGTTTGCATTATATTTTCAAGTAATAAGGACATTATATGTGAAGGAGTCCCATCAAGTTGCCAATCTGCAATGACTTGGATATATATATTTATTATGTTTAGGAACTTGCTATTAGTACATTATATGGATGTTGATAAGGTCAGGCACTATTATATTCTTCATGTACTCATGATACCACTTATATTTATTAAATTTTTTTTTTTAAACAAGTAATGGTCCGTCCTTTGGATTAATTTTTTATGAAAAATGTGGGTTGTTACATGTTTGGTCTTCAAAGAGAGGAGTTTTGAAGCTGTCTAATGAAAACAAGGTTCAACATTTTGTCTATTTTGACTCTCTTTCATTCTCATCTTGATTAGTTCAACTTGTTTAACAGGTTCTTCAATCAATTTTAGACCATCAATAATGAGATCCTTGCTGTCCAACCACAAGATGGTGATTGACAAGGCCTCCGATAGAGTGATTCAAATGGTGCCATATGGCACCATGCTTATGGTGGATTAGTAGCTATTGTTGTCGACAAATTTCATTAATGGTAAGTGATCTTCTCAACTTCGTTGCCAATTTAATTCACGAGATTTCAATAAGTCTTCTAGTACTTGAACTGTGCTATGTAACTGTCTGTCTGTTTAAGAATAATAAGTTGTACTAAATTTCAATTTTGTGCCCATAGCATCTTTAAATTCCATCCATATTTTGGATGTAAACCTCACATTTCTTTAAGGTGTACTATGCAATCTCACTGTATTGTTAGTGTAGAATTTCACCAATTGTTGCATGCTCATTGTCATCCTAATTGGAATGAAATGAGCTATTTTTTTTAGATGGTCTACCACCCCCTATATAGTAACATTATTGGTCTTTATTTTTGGCAACCCAACCACAAAGTCACAAGTTAAATTCTCCCACTTTCACTTGAGAATCTCCCGAAGTTGTAGTTGTCCTCGCTTTTGGCGCTCAAATTTCACTTGTTGACATGACAAGTAGTTTGATGCAAAACTAGCAACATCCCACTCCATACCTGGTCACCAATACATCCATTTCATGACTTGATACATATTTGTAACTCCTAGATAGATTGAGTACTTAGAGGGACGTGCTTGATGCAAAACTTCATTCTTTAACTTCTTATTCAAAGACACACACAAGCGATCTTTGAATCGTATTACTCCATCATTTTCATTTTCAACTTGCTGTAAAGATGTGTAGAATCCTTGCACCACTTCATCATTTGCCGGGGCACCTTCATTATATCAACATTGTCATTTGAAATATTGAAATAAGCATCAATGAGTTGGGCTTGCATACCAGATTCACTTCTATGATGTTTACTAAAATCTTCAATTGACTTGCCATCATACTAGAAAGTTGTCCTAATAGATTCTAGCTTCGGACATCAATGACAACATGAGCTTTTATACAATGCTATAATCATAGTCGTCAATGAGTTGTAACAACCTTCTTTGCTTCAAATTTAGACCTTGTTAAGTGAAGATATACTTCAAACTTTTATTAACTATAAATAACTTAAAATTTTCTCCATGCAAATAATGCCTCCACACTTTTCGTACAAAACAACTGCCAACCAATTCAAGATCATGGATTGGGTAATTCTTCTCATGCACTTCATTTGTTTTGAATCATATGCATTCACCTTCCTCTATTTTATCAAAGCAACTCTATTGCCTTGATTAGATGTATCCGCATAGATGACAAAATCTACCACGCCTTGTGGGAATGTCAAAACAGGAGGTGTAGTCAGACAATTCTTCAAAGTTTGAAAACTCTCTTCACATTTGGCATCCCACAAAAATTATTGTCTTCATTTTTCAAGGAAGGTAGTCAAATTGTGATAGTGGAGATAATTTTAAATGAATCATCTATAATACCCCACAAGTCCAAGAAACTCCTAACTTTAGTGACATATTTAGGTTGTTTTCAGTCCATAACTACAGCTAGCATAGGTGGATCAACAAACACTCCATCTTTTGATATTATGTGACTCAAGAATAGGACTTCATCCAAATATCACATTTGATGAACGTGGCATAAAGTTGATTCTTCTGCAACACTTCAAGTGTCATTATCTGAGTAGATCAAAATGTCATCTACAAAGATAATTACAAACTCATCTAGATATTCATAGAAAACTCAATTCAACAAATCCATAAAAGTAGCTCGTGCATTGGCCAAACCAAAAGACATAACCAAAATCTCTTAGTGACCATATCGAGGCTTAAAAGCACTTTTCAATACATCATCCTCCTTGATTCTCAGTTGATGATACCCATATATCATGTCAATGTTAGAAAACACTGCGGCCATCTTCAAGTGATCAAAAAAGTCATTTATTCTTAGCAATGGATACTTGTTCTTGATTGTTACTTGATTCAATATCTTGGAGTCAAATACATAGGGAACCATCTTTCTTTTGACAAAGAAAATCAATGCACCCCATCATGAAACACTAGGTCTTAGAAACCACATGCCAAGCATCTCCATCAATAGTTATTTCAATTCTTCCAATTTAGTTATAGCCATTCTATAAGGTGCCTTGGGTATTTGAGTGATGCCCTGTAGAAAATCTATATAAAACTCCAACTTCCTATCTGAAGGTAGTCCTAAATATATCATATCACTTCTTGCTAATCTTCTTGAGCTTCCACTACACTTGCTAATAACCTTGACATCTTTTTCGAAGATAGTTACTTTTATGTAAGAGATGATGCATGGATAATTTTCAACTTCTTCACCATGAAAGAGCAATATCACCCTCTTCTATACTTCTAAGGACAAATACACTTCCCCTTTATTGCAATTTATGATATCATAGTTTTGAGATAACCAATCATCCCTAGAATTACATCAGTTCCTACCAAGAGATACATAACAAAATCCCACACTATTAACTTACCTTAGACATGTAATAGGATAGCTCCTACTCATTTACCAACTAACATTTTCTCCCTATTCGGCATACTAGCAATCAATGGTGCACTAAGTACTCTAGGTTTCTATATGAAATGAATAAATGTGTGCAACCAAAATAAAAAAGCAATGTAGCTTAAATTCCTTTAAAAAAATCATACCCTGAACAAGGTTTTTATGAGCCGCATGTCCTGCATTCACCACAATAACATGGCTGGTATTCCCTTCTGCCCTTAGATTTTGTGCATTTTTTATTGATGTAGCCCTCATCTTTTCAAGCAAGCACTTTGGATTATTCTTTCGACACTCACTGGCATGCTTCTTGTTGCAAGTAGGGCAACAAATTTCTCTCGTTTAGTTTGCTGACCATCATCATTCTTCCTCTTCCCAAAATTGTTCTGACCATCCTTCTGAACTTGATGGAACTAACTTGTTGCTCCCTTATTACCAGTACTATTCTTGTTCATTACCTTCTTCTGAAGTGGTCTATATTGCTCACCCAAAACATCGTCAGAAAGACGTGCAATTTCAATGGCTTCAGCTAAAGTTTGTGGCCATAGATTAACCACTCAATCCATAAGTGTAAACCTCAACCTCCCAAACAAACTTATTTGCATATTCTTTTCAATAGTACACAAACCTGGTGCAAACCTCTCTAATTGTATGAACTTTTGATTATAATCCCGAACAAACATGTCACCTTGCTTCAAGTCAGGTAAATCCCTATGTTTGGCTCTCTTTGTTGTACTGGGAAGCACATCACATTGAAATCTCCCACGAAATCTCATCCATGTGATAGTGCAGCAAAATCCCTTCCAACCAAGTCATCCCTAAAGGCCAAATCCAACCAAAAGTGGTAGTATCCTTGAGCATAGATGAGGCAAGTCTTACCCGATGTGCCTAAGGAACTTCAATAGCCCTAAAAGATTTTAATATATTGAACATCTATACTTCATCCTTTTTCAGGTCAGTAGCTCCCTTAAATACCTTAGCATCATTTTGATGAACTTCTAAAAGGTATAGGGATTCCCATGATGATTTTGAACAACAATTGGTAGCATCTGGCAGCATCTCCACAACCACAGGTGGATCAGGAGCAGCAACATCAGGCACGAGTGGTGGATTTGGAGGATCAACTAGCGGCTGTCCACCATCAGCATTCTCAATTGGCACCTTGATTTCCAGCTTGATTGGCCATCATTGGTTAATAGCAGCCTGAGTGGCTTCAAGTCCTTGAGCCATGGCATTAATATTAACATTCAGGTTTTGTCTCTCTCCCTGCGGAGCGTAAATTTGAGCTTGCAACTGAGATTTCTGTTGTTGCATATGATTCTGGAGCTGTTGATTGGTGATTTTGTTTCCATCAATCTGAACATAACAACAAACTGAAAAACAATTCTCTGCAATGATTTTGTCAAACCTATTAGTCTATATTTTAAGGAATGGGTTACACCTTGGATATTTGAACAGAAGTAAACTTAATAAAAGCACATATGTGGAAAGTGATTGTTCGGAGCTCTGAGTACAGACCATTGCTTAAATAATAATTAAATAATAGGGTTGTATTATCAATGTAATAATCACTATTTAATATTTATTTATTATGGATTTTAAATTCTAGATATATTTATTTCTAGAGACAATAATAAATCTATGCTTAGTATTTTCCGTGCACTAAGAATTTTTTCTTTTACTTGAAATATGATGCAATATATGACAAATTAAATTATATCAAGATGGGTTGATTTTACTTTGTATGGGAATTAAAATTGGTGGAAATACTTATTTCTGACCGTAGGGGTTGAAGTGGAACCAATGTTGGAATAAAGGCCTCGACAATCAGTAGGAAAGAAGGTTAGGTTGAAACCCTTGCAAAGG
>JAURVB010008227.1:0-23777 GCA_033002965.1 Piper betle | reverse complement strand
GAACAATAACATTCATGATAATGTCCTTTTTTTGTTGGTTGATAAATAAATGAAACCTTGTAGATTAATAGCACAATTAAATGGTTCTTGTTTCAATTTTTCAATATTAGTACAACTGTTGAGTTGAACAAACATCAATTCAGATCAGAACTTACAATTTTCCGCCATTGCTTCAGTATAAACTACAAACAAACAACTCTGGGAAACAATCATCAGATTTCAAACTACTAAAACGGTAGAACCATGGACAAAATACACAAAAGAAAAGGCTCGGTTAGTATACTTAATCATGCAAATGTCGTAGCATACATGAAACCAATCTATCTAAACTCAGCATCTTGAGCATACTGGTTCATGTGCCCCTTCTTTGAAGGGAGGCCCTTATTAGCAGCCAAGGAAATGTGGATAAGGAGGTCCGACACTTGTCGCGTGGTGGGCCGCTCTGCCGGAGCCATCCTGGTGCACTGCAGTGCAACATCAAGCATCTCAAACATGGAAGACTCCTCCGTAGGAGTGGCTGGCTTCATGGCAGGGTCGATTAGGTTTTCCCTGTCAAGCCCCGCCATGTTGAGATAGGACTCCACCCATCTCACCATGTCCATGTTCTCCCCAAATGTTGTATCTGTTGGCATTAGTCCACTCACAAGCTCCATTAGTACAATGCCCATGCTGTAGACATCACTCTTCTCTGTTGCTCTCAGTGTGTAAGCATACTCTGCAGGCAAAAACCACAGAAATCATCAATCATCCGGTGAGTAAGAGATGACCCACATTTCTACTAGTTCTAGATAATCCCGTTTCTGATGAGTATGACCATATAATGCTAAATTTATGGAAGCTAATATATAATACTGTATGCATTGAATCAATTACCTGGAGCAATGTAGCCTATTGAGCCAGCAAACCATGAGGTTGAATCAGTGGCAATGGAGTCCTGGTTGATCGCCTTGGCCAGTCCAAAGTCCCCAGGTGAGCCTCCATGTCCTCGTCCAACAGCACATTGCTTGATTTAATGTCTCTGTGAACTATTCTTGGCACACAGTCATGGTGCAGGTACTCAACTCCCCGAGCTAGTCCACAAGCTATCTTCAATCTAGTTTCCCATTCAAGTGTTCTCTTCTTGCTTGGTGAAGATCGGTGCAACCAGTCCCAAACACTTCCATTCTCCATGTATTCATAAATCAGTAGATTGGCAGCCCCACCTCGGCCGCTGCAGCACCCCATGAGCTTCACCAGATGCCTGTGTCTGATCCTTCCCAGTATTCGAATTTCCCTCGAAAAGCTGCGATCGGATAAAAGATCGTCCTTCCGTCGCATTTTCTTGACAGCAATGACCTGTCCATTGCCCAGCTCTGCTCTGTAAACTGTCCCTGAGCCTCCTGAGCCAATGACATATTCATCGCTAAGATTGTTTGTGGCCTCCATTATCTGCTCCCACTTGAATTCCTTCCTGGACCCTGCTTGCATTATCAATCTTCGTTGCGGTTGTGAAGAGCTAGACGAGTGGATGCAATCGACTTCGCTTCCCCATTTTGATCCCTTATGTTTTCGGATTATAATGATTGTGAGCATGAGGACTAAAAGAACAAAACAAATGGCTGAGGCAGTTGAGATTGCAATCCATTTTGAAGATTTCCTGCTCTGCACAACGCAAGGCTGCACAGGGCCGCCGCAAAGGCCTTCATTTGCTTCAAATGTCTCCGGAGGCCATTGTGATAGTTGCTTGTCCAAGCGGCCTACCAGATTGTTGTGGGAGAGATCAAGTTTTGTTAAGCTGCTCATATCCCCTATCTGTGTGGGAACCTCCCCTGTGAGTGAATTGTGGGAAAGATCAAGAACTTCTAGCTTGGACAGAGCTGCCAATGAGGGAGGGATAGTTCCATTAAGATTGTTGTAGCTGAGGTCAAGCTCACTCTGAAGGTTATCCAAATCTCCAATTTCGGCAGGAATTTCTCCACTGAAAGAGTTGTTTGCCAGGTTGAGCTCATAGAGCTTGCTCAACTTACCAATTGATGATGGAATTGATCCATAGAACTGATTCTTGTTTAGCTTCAAGACATTGAGCAGAGAGAGGCCACCAATATCAGAAGGTAAGGTACCATTGAGCTGGTTATCATCTATTGAGAGCCAAAGGAGCTCAGTGCAGTTCAAGATCTCCACAGGCAATGCTCCAAAGAACTGGTTGCTAGAGAGCTTGACCTCGCCCAATTGTGGCAGGGATCCAAGCCATGCAGGGAATGGACCAGTGAGCTGATTGTTGTTCAAATCAATGTGTGTAAGTTTCTTGCACAAAGAGAGCTCACTGGGCAATGCCCCAGTGAGCATATTGCCTGAAAGGTCCAACAATGAGAGCTCCGTGATCTCCCCAAGCAACCGAGGAATTTCGCCGGAAAATCGATTACTCCCAAGCCTCAGTCTCTCAAGGAAAGGTGAACTCCCCAACATGGGAGGAATACTTCCCTCAAACAGATTTCCAGTGACATCAAAGGAGAGATAACTCTGTGAGCTACACAGAGGCAAGATGCTGCCATTAAACCTGTTGTTGGAGATATTGATCCTAGTAAGATTAGCACAATTCTTCAAATCATTAGGTAGGTTACCTTCAAAAGAATTGTTGTAGAGCATCAAAAATTTGAGGGACTTGAGGAATCCAAATGTTGCTGGGACGGAACCAGAGAGCCTATTATCAGCCAAATCAAGAACAAGCAACAGCTGGCAATTGCCCAATGTAGCTGGGATTTCACCAGACAAATCATTCTGCCTCAAATGCAAGAAGACCAAGTCCTTCATCCTCCCAAAAGTGATAGGAATGCTTCCAGATAACTGGTTCCCAAAGAAATCAATATACTGCAGGCTAGAACAGTTGCCAATTTCCAGAGGAATCTCCCCAGACAATTGGTTCTCATAGAGATAAATAATCTCAAGCTTGCTCAACTGCCCTATACCAGGAGGAAGCTGGCCATGGAGATTATTGTGGAAGAAAGCCAAAGTTTCAAGATTGGTGAGGTTTCCAATCCATGGTGGGAACTCACCAACTAAGCTATTGTTGTTAAGAGTCAAGTCAGTGAGGTTGCCCAGGTGAGCTATCTCTCTCGGTATTGTACCAGTGAGGGAGTTGTTGGCAATATCAAGCTGCTTCAACGTCCGGCATTCTCCGATGGCGGCTGGAATCTCGCCGGAGAGATTGTTCGTCGACAGAACCAAGTACTCTAGCTTGGGAGGACACAGTGGTATTGCACCGGAGAGCTGGTTCTCCAACAGCACCATGTAGACAAGCTCCGGGAAGTCAGCGAAGGACGCCGGAATCTCGCCGGAGAGCTGGTTCGACGACAGGTCGAGATTCTGCAAGCTGGTAATGCCGGAAAGATTCGCCGGGATCTCGCCGGAGAGACGGTTGCCGAGGAAGTTGAGGTAGACGAGCTGACCGAGTCTGCCGAGCTCGCTCGGTATCTCTCCGGAGAGCGAGTTGTTGGCGAGGTTGAAGATTCGGAGGTTTTGAAGACGGCCGAGCTCGGCGGGGATTGGCCCGGAGAGCCGGTTGACGGCGACGGTGAAGACGGTGAGCTCCGAGCAGCTCCCGAGCTCGGGCGGGATCGGTCCTTCGAGGTTGTTGTGTTGAAGGACCAGGTTTTGGAGGCGGCGGAGACGGCCGAGGAGGGGAGGAATCCGGCCGGTGAGGTTGCAGGAAGCGACGGCGAGGGTAGTGAGGTTGGCGAGTCCGGCGAGGGAGGTCGGAATGCCTCCGGTGAGATCGTTGTCGCCAATTCGCAGCACTTGGAGTCGCCGAAGCAGGCCGAGCTGGGCAGGGATGGCGCCAGTGAGGCGGTTGGAGAAGAGGAGCAAGGACTCGAGCTCGGAGAGCCGACCGAGCTCCGGCGGGATGCCGCCGGCGAGATCGTTGGAGGAGAGGTCGAGGTAACGGAGTCCGGGGAGGCCGGCGATGGCAGGGGAGGTCGTCCCGGCCAGCTCCGACGACGACAGGTTCAACCCCACCACCATCCCTGCCGGCGCCGGCGCCGACGCGGTGGCGCCGCCGTCGCATGAAACGCCTCTCCACACGCAGACGTCGGGGTTCTTCTCCGACCAGCCGGCCAAGACACGCAAGGGATCGCCATTGAAGGACTTCTTCACCTCCAACAACACCTCCATCGCCGACTCCCCATACCGCTGGCAAGACGACCACCGACACAAGAGCAAGAGCAAGAAGAAGCTCAAACACTCCCGCGAAAAAGACGACCTACCCACCATTTTTTTCGAATCAAAGTCTCCTTCTTCCTCTGCTTCCACTCTGGTGTCTGAACAATGCATGGTCAGCCATGGCTCCTCTATATAACTATACTCCTGTAGGCGATAACCAAGTCCAAGGCCAACCAAACGATATCAGAGCATTTACATGCTCATAAAGAGAATCAAGCTAGCAATACGACAACCCATTACTGAAACAAGAAAAATATCATGAAAAAGAAGAAAATCTCGGGGGAGGGAGTAGGAAGACGATGGAGTAAATAGCTTAGCTGGGTGGCGAACAGCTTAATCTCATGCATGGCGACTTGGGGAAACGTAGAAAGGTTCAAAGGGGGAAGAAACAAATTGAATGCTGACCTTAGGTAAATAACTCCTTTTTGATGTTCTCGATCGACTCCATGGCACCCAAACCGAAAGCATTTAAGAGAGGGAGACAAGGAGCGGACGGAGAGAGATTAGAGGGAGGGGTTGGTAGTGTGGGTGTTTGGAGCTGTTGCAACTTGTAGCTTGTAAGAAGCGGGAGTGCACGGTGGTTGGGACCTGGAGCTGGTCAGACTTGGGGGTGGCACTCCCACTTTATTGTTTTATATTCCTGTTTTCCAACCATATTTATCTGTAATTTTATTCTTCAATGGAGATATTCTGAATCAAGTTGGATTGGAAGGATGATGAGTATATTATCTGTCTAGGCCTGAGGGTAATGAAAATTAATGGAAAAAGGAGTGCATGGTTTCTAAACCTGCACATGCTATAAAGGTTCCTTACTTTAACTTGTTCAATGTATTGAAGTTAAATGTGAGAAGTTTGATCCCCTTTTATCGCAAGGTAACGAGGAGTACATGCATTGAAATTAAGCAGGAATCATGGATGCAACAAATATTATATCAAAATGCTAATCTGTTATAAATTTCAATAAGCAAATCACAGATCAACATTCTTTAATTAACATTTTTATCAATTAATAGATTTTATCGGGCATGCATTAAAATAATTTTGGAGAAATGAAAGATTATAAGGCTGAGTATTTTTTTCCTTGTACATATATTTTTCATTTTCAGACGATGTCAATCGGACACGAGCATGCAGACGCCCGTGACTGCTGCTATGCGTCAGATATGAAAGCCGCAGAGCTTCTCCATGTGAATTCTCTACAAAAACCAGAGACCCAGAGGAAGCAGAAAGGTGGAGGTTGGATTTCCTCTTTAGATTCTTGACATTTTGGTCTCTTCTTCTACATTTGCATCCTGTGTTGCAAAGTCAGACCTCTTGTTGGGTCATCCATGGTCACCTACAGTCATCTTTTACACCATACAGAAACAAACTACAACTTATATTATTGTTGCGTGCAATTATATATATATATATTATGTTTATGATATTGATAAAGAGTCATGACCAGACTAATTTAAAATAGATATAGAGACATCATATTCTACCGTTTTGATTCTTTGTCGGGTTGAGCCACCGAATCCTCATGTCTTCTCGCCCTCAATTCCATGATATTATAAAGAGATGTGAATTTAATACGGTTTTAGGGAGTTTGATTTTTGTGTGTATTGGTTGTGTAAAGGAGCCGTTCATGGTGGGACTTTGAGTAGGGCTTTGATATGCATTAAGGTTTAGCTCATATATATTTGGTGAACCACCCCTTTCCCTTCCTCCCATTACAAGGCATCTTGGGCAGGTCTTGATTTTGATCAACTTTTGGTGTGAAGGAAGCAAGCTTTGAAGCATTTTATTCAATTGGGTCCTCTTTAAGTTCCTTTTTGAACAATGATTGACATCTAGTGGTGATGTTATCAACCGGATTAGGACTTGATTTGTCCAATAATTAGATATTCTAAATTGGTTTAGCAACTTTGCTTTAGACCATGTATCCTATTAGCTAATCCATCTGGAGGGGCAGGGTTGAATTTTGTTTTTGCATGATCCTAATTTAGAAATGTTCGGCCAAAGTTGAAGCAGCATGGGAAGAAAATAGACCGAAAACAAAATAGCGCGTTGGGCCGAATGAACTTTGTAGAATTCTTGCACAATTCCAATATGGTGATCAGTGTAAGGGACATATTCTCCATACCGCTCCCAAGAATTTCCAAGAGCTAAGACTTCACGGGTATGATCCCGAAAATCCTATTCACATGATGCTTGCCAAATTTCGTGGGTGCTGTTCATTGTTTGCTTCCTACTTGTGAGCTTTGATATCCATCTACGCATACTGTTCTGACGTATATGGTGTACTGTGAAAGACATATTGTCCATGCAATCCAAAATAAAAATGAAGTTGTTTTCATTTCAATAAGATCTCGCCAGACCACTTGTATGATTATAGTGTATGGGATAGCTTGACTGTGGTTGATCAATCCAATTGTTGACTGTTCATGGGTCAGATCACATATATATTTTCAAATATGTCCTTTGGCCTTACTCCTTTCTTGTTAATCACTAAACTAAGTTGAATACACAATTGTTTATTTTTAAGATGCATTAGAGAACGCCAAAAGGTCAAATTATAGTTTCTTTTTTGGTTTTTAAATAAAATTATAAAATACCATCTTGATCTGATCCGTCACAGATGGCTGTGCCAAATGTCCGCCAATCCTGGCCGTTGATCTTGCCAGCCACTTGTATGGTAGATTCTAAAGCTACTTGATTAGTTTTGGCAGTTCGTCCATATCTCTACCAGCATATTCGTCAAAGATTAATTAGTACTTAATGAATAGTTAATTATTGGCGTTTATGACTCCCATGCGCCTCATCAGCTATCACAAAACTTGTATTATGCCTCTACATAAACAGTTTGAAGAAATCGCTCATGAAACCATTTTTTTAGAACAGTTTTGCATCCAAGCACATACCATCATCACAGCCTTCAAGAGCAATCCATGACTGTGGAATGCAACTTGTCAAGGACTAGATATAGCCATTTTGTTAGAACATTTCTTGCAGTGGAAAAAAATATTTGAACCTTCGTAGAAATAATAGCATGTATACACGACCATGGTGGGTTTAGTTTTCGATGGGACATAACCCAGAATTGAAGTACTTTTCCTTGACGAGAAATAAGTGGAGTAAGGTAGCCGGCTAGCCGCAATTGCAATTTGATCAATTTCTAGCAAATGGACTTTTAGTTGTCCCCCTCTGACCTCATTCTCACTCGAGCAGGTCTTCACAGCCTAACATAAACTGCCAATTTCAAGATCAAAATGGCCAACCGATGGAGCCTTGGAGGTGGGAATCCATTGCAGAGAAGAGGGTAAGACGACTCTAATTTAACATTTTGCCTACTCATTGCTTATTGCTCAATTTCTAGCAAATGGACTTTTAGTTGTCCCCCCTCTGACCTCATTCTCACTTGAGCAGGTCTTCACAACCTAACATAAACTGCCAATTTCAAGATCAAAATGGTCAACCGATGGAGCCTTGGAGGTGGGAATCCATTGCAGAGAAGAGGGTAAGACGACTCTAATTTAACATTTTGCCTACTCATTTCTTGTCTCTGTCTGGAATGCAGTAGTTGGCAGCTTCTCCATCTTCCTCTCTCCATTTCGTCCGCTAGCAAAATGCCAAATGCATGAAGTAATTAGCTGGTAATGACGTGAACTTGTTACCCTTCTTGAGGTTTATTTTTTTTAATGAAGGCCAAATGCTAGCAGATGATCTATAATGCAACCAAATCATGGGAAGGCCATGAAGGCAACATTGTCGTACACCGACCTAGTAAAAAATATTACCAGTTTGTTGGGTTGTCCCTCCTCCATAAATACATGAACTTACAATTTTATTTTGGGTAAAAATTAAGATTTTTCAGATTTGGTTAGTTGAAAGGGATAAAAGCAACGTGCGACGTTTTTCTTTGGGATTTTTCTGATTTTTGGGTTTTGGAGAAAAACTACTGCAAAGGGAAAGAGAAAATTGTGTGGATTGAAGAAAGATGAATGCTTTGTTGAGATTGACTTGCAATCGTCAATGGTAACTTCGCCAAGTTCTTAATCTGTAATATTCTTCCTTTATTGTCTTTTACGACTTTATATCAATTTTGTCAGAAAGTACAGTAAATTAGTATTAAGGAGTTTGTTCTCTTGTGAATCTATTCTGTATGAAAATTGTGATATAGTGAATTTGATTTGACCATTTGCCCCGTAGTTTTTTCCCCAAATTTAAAGTTTTTCATGTAAAATTATCTTGTCGTCTCTCTCTATTTACTTGGTGTTTTTCATCTTTATGTGTTAAAATAAGGGATTTGTATTTGGTTTGTTTGGTTAATCTTAACAAAGACAACATTGTCGTATACCGACCTAGTAAAAAATATTACCATCTTTCTTTGTATCCTCTCATTCATGGAGACCACTCATTTTATACACAATATACTTTCCTAGAGCTAGAGCAGGTTTGGAGTGTGTAGAGATTCAACATCAAATCTGCCCATGAGGTGAGAATCATCTCCCAAATAAGCTTTCCATTCCTTCGAATAAGGCCGCAACAAGACGTCGGGAGCCAAGTTGTAGGCTAGCTTGAATTAGCCAGCAGCACCCTGTGAGCATTTGATGGAATATAGCACAGAACAAATTGTCAAAACCTAAAGGGGAAATACAACCTCCCACTTTCTTTCTCTTCGGACATCACAGTCGTGTAAACAGAGAACCATCTTTGCCTCATAGATCAATGACTGAAGCCTTTGTGAGAACAATCAAATACTGAGATACAACAATTAAGATTTGTAAAAGAAATACAAACGCTACTGTTAAAGAAAAACAAATCATACAAAATAAACAACGAAGCAATTTTACATAGCAATATCACCGGAACCAAATGTGACAAATTAAAGGCAACAACATGAGGCTAAGATGAGGTCAATAAATGAAGCTGAGCTAGCCTGAGAAAAATGCCAGAAACCATCATAGCTGCAACATTGGGGTTAGGGAAGATGCTTAAGCCAATTCTTTCAGCCTTGATCATTCAATAGCTGCCTCAATTTGAGACAAAACATACCTTTCAGCCGATTCAAGGGTGGGAGGTAATTGATCATCTGACTGAGATTCTACATTGTGACATTTTTCTATTGAAAGCCATCTCAAGAGAGGTGGACTCGTGGAGTTTCTTGGGAAGGTATTGCAGATTTCTGCAGGAACTAATCCACAGACCCGTTAGCATGGGTGGAAGTTCCTCCTCAGGGAAGGAAAGATCATAGTAAGAGAAGGAAACTATACAAGGAATTGGGCAGGCAAGTCAGGTTTGGACGATCCGTTATCCAGAGAGAATCCAAATGGGTATGCAAACCATTGTGACGGTCTCCAAGCTGTGGAAGCTGATTCTGTGAATAGCCGGATATTTCCAGTTTCCTTAATGAAGAAATAATGCTCAGAGATGCATCAAATTCTGTTTCAAGCAAACAAGAAAAGTCGAAGATTAGTGACGTTAAGTGGCACAGCCTATCCGGAATGCTTCGGGCATCCCTTTATTGTCAATTTTTTCAGGATGGTGATCACTTCATCATCCTCCAAGAAAGACTTCAGGTTTTGACAGTTGATAATGGTTAGATTTTCTAGTGTGGGAGGCAGCAATCCATGTGTGACCAACATGCAGAGTTGATCACGCCCATTAATTTTCAAAGACTTCAAGTGAGACTGAGATAGCCAGTCTCCTAACAACTCAAGTTTCCCACATTTAATTAATTTAAGTTCCCTAAGAGCAGGAGGCGGTGGCCCTTCCATTGCCATAGATTGGAGCTGCCAGAACTCAAAAAACTCTATTTCTTCCAATAATGTCAAATGAGACAAAAATTCCGAACACACCCAACTGGTAGAAATCTTCATATCATGGAGCGAAGTGAGATAAGGTAGCAATGCCAATTCCAAGCTTTTTAGACTCTATGGAAGAACATCCATTAGAGTCATGTTTAACTCACCACAATTTCGTACTTTTAGTTCCTCCAACTCAGGTATCATGATAGAAATATCCCTTAACCTAGAGCAATGCCAAAATCACAACAACTTTAGTTGAGGAAGGTCCATCATTGATGAAAGAGAGGAACTTAAGTTCTGTAAAGATGGAACAATAGACACTGTCCTCAACTCTCTACATAGAACCTTGAGTTCCTTCAAATTTGGAATTGCCATGGTAACATCCCTCAGCCTAGGACAATTCTTAATCACTAGGGATTCCAATGAAACAAGCTCAATGTTCATCACTTCTGTAATCTTGTGTAGCTCTTCCATTCTTAACTTCTTGAGATTGAGGAACCTCAACATGGACATCCACTTCGGGATCCGTTTGCCTGGGTAGTTATGGAAAGACAAAACCTTGAGGGTTGTCGGATAAGGCTCAAGAGCATCTAGCACCTTTGCTCCAATTCTCCTTCTCTCGTAGCTGAATCACCACCTATTCCACCATTATCTAAAAAAATTATGAATACCAGTCAATAACATTGTCGTTGGTAGCAATTACACCGCCATAATCATCTCTAGAATGATCACTAGCATTATCTTCAGCATCATCAACACTATCATCATCTGTGACAGTATCACCACTACCATTACTTTCATCAGCATTGGCACTACCCGTATCTTCCGTTAAAATGAAACCCCCACATGAAATTAATTTCCTCAATATAAATCTTAATGGTCAGATGAGACATTAGCGCCTGTTCAACTGTGTCAACGTTTTTGATATGAGAGACTGGTAAGTGAGCCTTTGAGTTTGTTCATGTTCTTGAGCACTCCAATTCTTCGTCCCTCCTCTTTCCCAACAACATATTCATTCAACTCTTCAAGGTGTGCTAGCTTTCCAATGCCTGTTGGTAGTCTTTTATCATTGCTAAATACAAGATGCTTCAAATTTTGCAGGTTGCCAATGCCATCCAGTAATTGGGAATTTGGCCCTCCCATTTCTTGTCCAAGGAACAAGGACCGAGCTGCAAAATTGTGCGAAGGCACTTAGTTTTATCAAGCATCTTAAGATTGGCATCTGTACGAATCAGGGATAAATGTCAAATCCTTCTCATGTGCATGTGTGATCCGGTATCATCTGGCAAAGAACAATAAACTTTCATGAAATTATGCATGCAAGGCTATGAACGAGGTCATGCATCTTTCCATCCTTTTGAATGAGGCACCTTTGCAATTCATCATAATAGTCATTCCCAATATCTTCTAACAATCTTTCCTCTTTGGATTCTAGTAGTCCTTCTCCAATCCACATTCTAACCAATCTATCTTTGCCAAACTTATAATATATAGGGAATGAGAGAGATACTCAAAGCAACGCTTTAGAGTAGAAGACAAGTGATTACAACTCAATTTAAAATAGGGAAAATTTTATCAGTCCCATCTGTTGACAACCATAGTTCATTTCTCAAGCACTTTCCCACCTTTCTTGAGAAGCAAAACATAAGAAGCTCCCCATAATCTTGACCGCCAAAGGAACCCCTTTACACTTTTTCACAATTTTTCTTCCCATTTTTTCCAAATTTCCATCAACCAATTTTTCAAAAGCTTTTTCTTTGAACAAAACCCGACAATGCTGGTCTTCCAATGCTTCTAACTCATACAAATCCATATTACTAATAGCATTTCCAATGTTTTGGTCCCGAGTACTAGCAAGAATTTTGCTCCCTTTGGCACAATGAGCGAATGAGATCTTATCATCTCCCATGTTTTCACTTTCCAAACATCATCTACCACAAAAAAATTTTTCCGATCCCTTACCATGTCTTGAAGGCGACGCAACAGGGCCGTGGTCGACATATTGGAGAAATTACCTCCGGCAGCACATTATACAAGCTCTCTCATTAACCAGTTCAGATCGAATAAATCAGATACACACTCCCAACTTTTCAAATCAAAATAGCCGTTAACCCTATGATCATCAAAGACAAGTTGGGCAAGAGTAGTCTTTCCAATCCCTCCTATGCCCATTATGGTGATTACATCAATGATTCTATTATACACTCCTATCTGCATTTCGACCATAGACCTCATACTGTCTAATAGGGGCACCTGACATTGAGCTCCTCACTGTTGTTTGTGACTTCAGTCCACGCTCAGTTGCCTCCTTTAGAGCCTCGTCTAGCCTTCTCAAGACATCATTCAGCCTTCGTTTTATCACAAGTTTTTTGGTGGTATACTCCGTGAGATTGTCCCAAAGAGTGAATGTATTGGTTATAGGATGATGATCTTTGTAGGTTTGGTTCCGCTCTGCAGCTCGCTTTTCTATTCTCATTCGTTCTATGTTCGTTTCGTCAACATCCTCCATGTCATAAGCAAGCTCTCTGAGATCGACCACCCAATTGCCTACACTTCTCTCTTGGCTTCTCTCTTCAGCTACATTAAGCAAATCCTGAACTCTTGTCACCTTTTTAGGAGCATATCAGGGTCTGAGTCAATGTTCCAGAATTTCAAAACTTCAGTGGAGCATAGTATTGGATGCAACTCTCGGAATAAAGTTTGGTAACAGCTGCTCAGGGCTGCCTCTGCAATCAACGGGAGAGCCATGATCTTCTTTTTGCTCTACCCTCAAACCACAAGACGTCCCAACACGCAATCAAAGAGGCCCAACACGTGCTTCCGCAACAAGAAGATGTTGGCAAAGAATCAATGCAAAGATGATGAAAGGATATGCTCGGATGTTCAATCAATCGGCTGAAGGCCTTACCAGTTAAAAGAAAAAATTATATGAGCAAATTAATAACTAAATAATGGCCGAGAATCCATTCAACCAGACCCAAGCTTCTACATGTCAAGCATCATTGCAATCATGCCCAAGATACTATAAAAACAGAACATTTAAAGAGAGCCTGATTAACCAAACAGATACATCTAGAATAATAGATGGCTCTTTTGATGTAGGCGCTCATTTCTCATCGTGTCAGTGTTAATCTAAACCTGGTTGGCTCTTAAATGAAAGAAGATTAACAAAACCAGCCAATTCCTTGTGTTAGACATGGCCGTCTCCACATTTTTTCATGATATTCAAGATATATAAACACCACGGGAGCAGATAACTAAAACATCCGTCATCTACACCACAATCTCGATAAAGTTGTGCATTATAAATAAAAAATATATGCACAAAAACTTGATTTTAATGTGATGTCATGAAAAAGCTTGATTCGAAGTTAATTTAATGTTTAAAGATGGAGAAAATAAGAGAATGGCGTAAAAAAATCATTTATATTTGTTAGAATAGTTATTATGATACATCATATCTAGTAAATATGGTTATTTAGACGGATTAAGGTAATTAATTATGTTATAATAGTATCCTACCAATATTTTCCCATGTATTTAGTTAAAAAAAATACTAACATTGTTTTTATTTTCTTACATTATTTTGATAGAATAACTTGTGAAGAAGTTTTCTTCTGCAATAAAATATAAATTTTATTTTAAACCAAACATGCACATTTATCTCATACTTTCTTTCTGTTTCTCACAATCCAAACAAACTTCAACCAAATTTGGGTCCATTATTTTTTGTGATGACTTGAGTCAAAACTCGACCTATTATATAAGAACCAAAAATTTTAAACGCATATATGCGATAATTTATTTTTTTCATAAATTTTCATTATTAAAATAATAAATGAGTAATAAAACATGAATAATAATATTCGACAAAATGCAAGGTTTTAATATATTTTATATTATTTTACATTTAAAATCATGCTAAATTTTGGTATCTTGATTTTTAAAACAAAATTTTAGAGTGAATTATATTAAAAAATTATTAATAAATGCAATTTAATCTTCTTCGATTTTCAATTGCATTCAAATCAATTCACTAAGTAATATGCTTGATTTTATCTCAAAGTTAGAAGGAGCTATTTTCGTCCCAATGAAGCCACCCTCGCTTGAAATGTTGAAAAAAATGTCACAAGTCATCCCTTTTTTCATTTTTTCAAATAAAAAATAAAAAAGTTTTTTTTTCAACTCACAATTCCAAAATCGGTCAATTTAAATCGGATCGGAGGCAATCCAAATAAAAAAATGGGTAAATTGACGTCCGGCTCAAATCGGTCTGTGAATCAACCAATTCAAGCTAATTCCACCCAATTTGAGACTATTTTGCACAGATGGTGGGGAGGCAGTGCAGACGGCGACTAGGCGACCAGGGGCAAAATTGGGTGGGGGCATAGTTGGAGAAATTAGAATTAGAATTGGAATCAGTTTTTGAGGGAGTTATTGAATCAGATCGAATCGATCAATAATCAGTTTAGTTGAATCGGTCCAAATCGGTTTAAATCGGTCATATATAATAATTTAACAACTCATAATATAAATATATATAAAAATTAGGTATTGATGTCATTTTGATATTATTGTGTGTATTATATTTTATGATATTTTTCATATTTTTTGGATTTTTAAAAAATTTTAAAATTAGTAATTATTTTTGACTCGAGTCAAAGTTGAGTCAACTTTTAATTACAAGAATGCCACCCCTGACGCACCCAGTTCCTTCACCCCAGCCACTGCCGCTGCCCTACCCGCCTCCCCCGCTGGCATTGCCCTGTCCCCCCCCCCCCTCGTGCCTCTTGCCCTGCCCTACCACCTGTCGGCCCCGACTGCCCTCCGTGCAAGGGCGGTGGCAAACCAACGGAGGGAGGGCAGAGGCAAGGGGTGATGGCAGAGGGAGGGGCGGTGGCAAATGACACATGGGGTTGGCAGAAAGGGGCGACAGTGGCGGAGGGAGGGCAATGCAAGAGGTATTTTTGTTATCTTAAAATTTTAATTCTAATTTTGCCTATATATAAATAATTTATTTAATATCATACTAAGGGTATTTTCATTATTTACCTAAAAAACCGATTCTCACCCAATTCAACACTAATTTCAAATCGGATCGCTCCCGATTAAGAGTGGAATCGGTTAATTTCTTCATCAATGGGTTGGGGCGGCCGCCGGGAGGGACCGATGGGGAAGGGGGTGGTAGGGCAGATTGGGCGTTGGGGGGGGGGGGGGGGATTGGGCTGGGAGGGACGGCGAGGTGAGCGGGGGATGGGCGGGGCGGCGAGGATTATTGGGAGGGGGCAGCGGCGGTGATCGGTGGGTGGTGGTAAGGATTATTGGGAGGGGGCAGTGGCAGCGATCGGTGGAGGAGAAGTGGGCAGCGGTCGGGGAGAGAGAATGGGGGGGGGAGGAGGGGAGAAATAGCAGGTGTCATTTTCGTAATTAAAAGTTAACTCGACTTCGACTAGAGTTAAAAATAATAACTAATTCCAAATAATTTTAAAAAATCCCCAAAAATATCATAATACACATCGTAAAATAAAAATAACATCAAAATGACATCGTATATAATTAATGTTCGTCCAAATTTTTCACCGCACCCCTCGGCTCAATCATGATGGCTAACCCAGCCAGTCGTGGTTGAACCCGTGGTTATGCCTAATTTAATAGAAATAAGATACGTGAGATTTATTCGGAAGAAAGGCATCGGGATCCAAGTGAGTTGGGAGCCTGCGTTGTGTTCTGGAGCTGCTGAGTTGTTGGATCGGGACATGGGCTAGGTGCACCAGGGGTATTGGAACTCCAAGAGTTTGGGATGACGTCACAGGGCTACTTTGGTCCATTGATGAAATAACTCAAAGGTCAAGGGCAGATCTGGACTCATCTTTGTTGGTGACGTGTTTGGTGAAATCTGGTTCGTTGATGTGTTGATAAACGTCCAGGATCAAGCATTGGGTCATGCCTTAATTGTCCAAGCCAAAGTCTATAAATAGGGACCTTCATTTGGTGGTGAGAGAGAAAAACAAAATCAGATCAAAAGTGATCAAGTGTGGGTGAGTGCCTCCCTGCGTGGAGATGTGAGGTAGTGTCGGGTAAGGGGGATTGCCGGTGTGTGGCTGCAACCAGCCTTGGTCGGGGCCAAGTGCTGGGCACACCCGGTAAGCTGTCGGTGCAGCGTTGTCCACCTGTGACCGAACCATCCAGTTCTATTCCAGCAGCCTCGAGCCTGCGTGCCGAGTGCTGGGGAAGTCCTGTCGAGTGTGTGTGTCGAAATGGCCATCCCACCGAGTGCATAAGAATTGTCTAAGTGTTATTGGATACTTGTGACTCTTTAGTCTCATCCCGCTGTCTCTTTGCGCGGCAAGGGCGCCTCGGTCCCACCGAACCCTTCCAACCCGACGCGGGAACACTCTAACCCGCACCAGCGGACGAACCCGTGCCCGAACAATTAATAACCTACCAATTTTAATTAAATTAAAATTTTATATAAAACTAATTTAACTTAACGGATTTAGACCGATTTAATTAAATTCAGTGATTCCCTCGAAAAACAATTAAAACTCCCGTTCCAATTTGCCCCGCAACTCAAGAGGTTTGCTACCGGGCAGATACTCAACACGGACAACAGGGTATGGACAAGATGTCTTGCCCGCGTCATGTCCGTCTTCGTCATCGTCTTCATTTCACCTTCCCAAACGCCGACGAAAGCACTCCTCACACCCCTGCCCTACCGGGGCTGGCTGCTTTTCTCTCAAGTCACCATTTTTTTGCCGCACGTACGTATAACATTTCTACTTCTACTATTTTCTCTCTCTTTTTCTCGCTTTGTAATATGATGATTTCTCTGCTTTAAAAAAGGGGTTTTAGCTTGCTAATCTAAGTGAACTGAGATGCCGTACAAGCCAAATGTGTTTTTTTAGTCGTAACCTGGGTCTTTGCTACGATTCTGTTTTTTTTAAATTTTTTGTACAGTTTTTGTGTGTTAGGAGTTAGATCAGTGGATGCTAGATTCTTTTGTTTTTCCCCGATCCATCATCAAACATTCATTAGTGATATATATACACATATATACACAAAAACACTCCTATGCGCTGCCTGTTTGGCAGCGCACAATGGCCGGAAAATAACCCCCCCCCTTTATTTTGTTTTGCTCGCCGTGATGTGAGATGGCAGGCGGGATCACAGTGGCGGCGAGGGTTGGTGGAGGAGGGGACGGCTATGACGGAGGTGCAGTGGCGGTGGGGAGCTGCAGGGGTCGCAGTGGCAAGTGGGGGCAGAGCGGCCGGGTGCGCAAGACCACGGTGGTGGCAACGAGGCTGCAGCAGCAGGGACGCAAGAGGCACACAATGGCTAGACTGCATTGGTGGTATTGCTGCAATGGTAGTGAGGTCGTGGTGGCGGCAGGTCATGGAAGTGCGCGGTGGCAGAGGATGCGGTAGCCTTGGCTATGCTGCACGAGGGCCTCATGCATGCATCATCGAGTTTGGGAAGAGTCGGAAGGCAGTGGGTGGCCGGTAACGAGGTTGCTGACGTTGGGGTGGCGCGGCGCGGCAAAACAAAGGGGGTGGGGGAGGAAAGGGCGATGATAATTTTGTAACAAAAACTTGCCCGCTCTCAACTTGAGTCAATATTATAAAATAAATTAAAAAATAAATAAAATAATTTCGTAATAAAAATATGACTCACTCTAGACTCGAAGCGGCGGGCTATGACTCTGGCTCGAAATCTAGACGCCATCCATCTTTGATGGGTGGGGAGAAACTTGACTCGCTCAATGAGGGAAAAAATAGAATTAGTGAAGAAAAATGAATCGATGGTAATTTTGTAATAAAAACTTAACTCTGCTCCTGAGTCAATATTATGAAATACATCTAAAAAAATATGAAAAAATAGATTAAAATACCATAAAATAAAATAATCTATTAGAACTCGATTATTTTATTTTATGTTATTTTACTATATTTTTTATATTTTCGGGATGCATTTCGTAATATTGACTCGAGTCGAGAGCGAGTTAAGTTTTAATTATGAAATTGTCATTGCCGTCCACCCCCCCGCCTTTGTTTTACCACGCCACCCCGCCACCCACTACGTTCCCGACTGTTCCCCCAACTTGGACGGCGCATGCCCGGGGTCGTCGTGCAGCACAGCCAAGCGCTAAATCCTTGCCATTGCTATCGTGACCCCTCTGCCACTGCGCGCTTCTACAACCCGCCATCACCATGACCTCACCACCACTGCAGCAATGCCACCGTCGCGGCCCAGCCATTGCATGTGTCTGGGTCCCCGCTTGCCACTACGGCCCAGCCATTGCAATGCCACCCTGCTTACAACTGCGACCCTTCCTCCCTGCCACCGTTGAAGCTCCCCACTGTGACAATAGGTCCCCACCACCACTGCACTTCCGTCGTAGCGGTCCCCTCTGCCGCCACAGCCCTTGCCGCCACTGTGGCCCCAAGCAAAAAAACAGAAGGGGGATGGTTATTTTTTAACTGTTGGATTCCAATCCAATGGTCAACACTCTTGTGCATTGGTAGCGCTGCCTATTTTTCTAACACATGCAACACATCACTGAGACAACTGCTGGATTAAAATCTAGCGGCAGTCAATTCTCCCCCTAGGCTTCTCGCCGCTCCCCACCCAACGTTGCCGATCATGCTTGCTTCCTCTATTTCCCGACTGTCATCGGCGACATTTTATTGGGGGAAGAAAGGGATGCGTTGGTGAGGCGACGACAGCGTTGGCCAGCAGGCAGCCTACAACGAGGTCACCGACGGTGGGGTGGCGTGGCAAAACAGAGGAGGGGGTAGGGTGGCGTGATTGATCGGTAGGGGAAGAAATAGGGGAGAAAACACTCGGGGTAGTTTCAGTAATAAAAACTTGAATCGGTCTTGACTCGGGTCAATATTACGAAATATATCTCAAAAAATATTAAAAAATACAGTAAAATACCATAAAATAAAATAATTAAGTTCTAACTCGAATAACATGTTCTAAACCTAATAACCTACTCAAAATTAATAAATAATGCATCCTAACATAGTAAACGACTTTAAATTAATTTTACAATCTATTATATATATATATATATATATAATTAACATACTATTATATATTTTGATAATTTATTTTTTACCTTTTCCTTATAAGAATATGCCAAAATTATACCAACTTTATGATCAGATAGTCAATATTAGAGGCGACTTGCAAGGTAGCCTCACACACACACACGTGTGTCTATATATATATATATATATATATATATAGGGTAAAGTGAAGAAGAGCAAGGGCAGAAAAAATTTCCTGCCCCAAGCTCTTCTCTGGGCGATCCGATTATAAGGACGACCTAGATCTCTTTATTTTAAGCACTTTTTCAAAAATACCCCCTCCCCCACCCGCCAGCGCTCGCCCCCCTGTTGCCGCCTGTAGCACCACCGCTCTGCCGCATCGTCGCCCCTTCGCGAGGCTCCCCCCTCCCTCTCGCTCCGCCCGCTGCGGACGCCACGCCCAACCGGCGGGGTGGGTGAGGCGGGGCGAGGGCGGCATGGGGGGTGGAGGCGGAGCGCCGCGCCCAGATCTGGCCGCCGGCTAGATCCGGCCGCGACAGGCCGGACTTCGCCGTCCCCCGGCCAGATCTGGCCGGCGAGCGTCCGAATCTAGCCGAGGGCGAGCATCCAGCAGCATCCAGATCTGTCCGCGGCTGCCCGCCCGCATCCGGCGGCAGCCAGCATCCGGCTGTGGCAGAGGCCGTGGCGGGGGCCGGGGCCGGGGCAGGGGCCGTGGCCGGTGCCGGGGCAAAGGGTCGGCCACCCTCCCCGCCACGGCAACGGCGCTCCGCCTCCGCCCTCTGTATGATCTGGATTGTCCTTCTAATCGAACGGTCCAGATCAAATTAAATTTTTTTAAAAAAAAAAACTAATAAATCTGGGCCGTCCTGTGAATCAGACGGCCCAGATCATTGTGGCGTAGAGAGCTAATTTCAGCCTCTGGCACGAGGAAATCGGCTCTCATATATATATATATATATATATAATTTTATTAATTTTTAAAATTTAAAATAATTTTTATATAAATTATAAAAATAATATTAATAAATGAAAATCAAATTGACTCCCTGGAACTTGAAGTGATCTTGACCAAAACTCGTTGGATGAAAGCAATCCAGGCCGGCCCGCGTCTCCACAAATTTTCCAAAAGCCCTGGCGAGCCGCCGGAGCAGCGCCAAGACCGTTGCCACCGCCATTAGCCGCCGCCCGCGTCCTCTCCAGCCGGCCACCGCCGCTGCTCTTCCTCCCTCTTTCTGGAAGCTCCCACTCCGCAAACCGCTCCCCAGCCTCCTTTTACACATCCAAAGAACCAATCTTGGATCCAAATACCCAACCAACGCCGTCTTGTACTCGGCGGCCACCTCCGACACTGTTTCCGGTGAGTTACCTCTCTACCTCTCCCTTCTTCCCTCTCTCTTTCGCTGCGCCGGAGGACGATTGGTCCTGTCTACGAAAGATTATGTATTTCTTGTGCCATGCGCTGGAATTGGGACGCGCCGGCTGATTCTTGTTGTTGGAGTGTTCTGGGTGTTAGTACTTGAATTAGCTGTGGGAAATCTACCATTTTGACTGACTGCTCATGTTTGTTGTTTGTGATTTTTTTGGACTGAATCATGTTTATACTCTCTTTTGAGCCATTATACAAGCTGTTACTGAGAATTTATGAGTGGATCAATGTTTAGTTTTGATCAATTTAATAAATTGATGGCTTTCAACTGGTCATGTCTGTTTCGTGGTTGTTTGGTTGTATCATGGTATCTTTTATTGAAAATTTTGCTCATTATTATTGTTGTTGTGGAGTAAATCAATGTGCTGTCTTGGCGACGGAGGTTTCTCCATGGATTTGACTGAATTCAATGGTCTTGAACAAGTATTTTTACCGCAACTGTTGATATTGCTGCTACATGTATGAGTGGGGCTAAATCGATCTGCCCGTGTATTCTGTTGGCCTTTCTTTGTAAAAAGTCTCTTTGAATCCTATCTTATTTTCCTTTATTTTGTTTCGTCTGGGAAATCAGGGGAAGGAGAGAAACGAGCCTATAGTTCTTATTGTTTGGGCTTACATTCTTTGCAATGGAGGACCTGAAGGCTGCTGTGAATGAGCACATAGATCAAGTGGCAGAGTTGGTTGAGAAGCTTTCAGCGGAAATTCGGACTGGTTTCCAGCCAGCATATGAAAACTTCATTGGCTTCTTTCATGCAATAGACTGGAAGGTTGGTGCCTCATCCACTTATCTTCTTAGTTGCTATCTTGCATGTAGGCGTATGTATTTCCAGTTTTTGTAGCTCATTTCTTAGTGAGTTGCTTATTTGTATTACTATACTAAGGCCCAGCTTATGATTTTATGTGGTAATCTTTGTTTTTCATTTGGAATATAATTTTCTTTACATTCTTGGGGCCCATACTTATGTTTCATGTATTTGGGAACATGGCCATAGAAGGACTTCCCATTTGTTTGCTCTGATTTTTTGAAGGTGATAGTTAGTTCTTGATAATAGGCAACCTCCGTGTAGACAAGTCTGTGGCAAGTTTTTCCTGCCACAAATTCACAGTATCTTGTAATTGCCTGGGGAACATCCTTTATATGTTCAAACTACTTTGGACTAGAGGCGAATGTGCTCCTAGAGCAGCGCATTGTAGGAAAATGTTTGGAGAAGAATAGAGTAATCACCTTGCGTGCCAGACAACTTTTAGTTACCTGCTTATATGGTTGTGTGTGTAGGTTGGATTGTGTTACGGGTTGACAGGACACATTCAAGTTTTATTGAATAAGGCCTCTAGTAAATATGATGTCAAGTTGTCCTCTTTATGGAGTAAATACTTAGTATTTGATTAATTTGATGACAAATATGAATCTGGGCTTCAACATGTCTTCACAAGAAAAACAAAAATGACCATGTCATACTTACTCAGGATCAGGAACGAAACATTTTTTAAATAAATTTTCAGCCCTTTAGGCTGCTATTGATTCAACCTGGTGATACTGATTTATGTAGATTTTGCTTCTGTTACACGATATTATCATGCTTGTTTATGGTTTTTAAAATCAAAGGTATCATCCCGACTCTTATCTTGCAGGAGCCTTGGATAATTGGTGTACTAGGATTCCATGTTTTCTTGCTGATAACTGTGATGCTGACAAGAAGAAATATGAACATTCAGATGCCTTTGTTCCTTCTCGCTTGTAAGCATCCCATCATCAATTTATTTTCTGTATCATTGTGTTCGAAGAAAACACTTGTCCCTTGTTGGAGAGAAGTCACCATGGTTTTATTTGTCATTAGTGAAAAGCTATGGTTGGCTTTCGTTGTGCTATTAACGGTTGATATCATGATTATTTGCAATGCAATCATAAAAATCTGATTTTCTTATTTACGCTGTGTGGCAGTGGTTGGTGTGTACTTAGCAGAGAGGATGAATTCTTTCCTTGGAAGCAACTGGGAGAGATTTTCTGGGCAGAATTATTTTGATGTACATGGACTTTTCTTATCCATTCTCTGGTCTGGACCACTTCTTTTAATTGCAGTCATAATCTTGGTGAGTTAGTAAAGAACTACCCATTGCATGAGCATACCGAAGGATTTAGTTTTAACATTCTACTCATGTATCAGATGAATACCCTCTTCTCGTTGTGCTACCTCATTGTCAGATGGAAAAAGGCAGAGCTAAGACACCGTGCCAGGCTTGCCAGGAGCAAGGAAGATTGATCTTTTCAGATGCAATTCGATGCCTGAAACAAATCTATGGATGGGAACCAGTGTTTTCTGCGCCTGCGTGTATTCGGCTAAGCGTAAGATGGTTTTTACTGAGTTGAAAATTATAGCATTACATCCGTATTCATATTTCAGTGCAGAATCAAGGAGGTGAAATCCCGTATTAGTTTTTGCTATATGCGTGCTTTGTTTTCTATTATACTATCATTGGATCCAGACGGTGTAGATTAAGATTTTTGCATTAGACCAAGCGCATCCTCTTTCAGAAAAATAATAAACAGTGCTGTGTATTTGTTGCTGACGAGCTTCTTGGATTTGGACGGTTGGAGAATGTGAATTTTATGTGATTTTCGATCCTTCTCGATCGATATCTAGACATCACAAGCTGAAACTGTGAGTCTACCGCAGTTTTTCCTCCCTCACATAAACGTCTCAGGGTAAATCCATCTAAATGTTCTTGCATACAATCAAAATATGCATGCCGAAGAAAGATGATTATAAACCCAAGTCGTTTTCTTTGTCTAATTATTGATTCAACATTTTCCCTTTAACTCACCCTAATTTTGATCACACCAATCTTACACAAGCAGCTGGAGACTACGTTCCTGATCCTTAATAATAGCCTGCTTACATAGCACTTAGAAAGATAAAAGAAGCCGCTACCAACACGTTGATCGCAGGCAGGAGAGCCGAGGCTGTCCAGATCGACCAGCTGCTTGGAATGACCGCCACTAAGCTTGCAGTTTTGTGGATTAGTACAGAACAATCATTATAGGAGGTACTATATCGAAGGTTGGATTTCCAAATAATTGACTGCTAAATAATTAAACAAGAAATATTATGAACTCATGTAGTTATGAACAGATAGGTATTGGGCATCGACAAGCCAGAAACTTTACTGTTTGAAGTTCATCACTGTTTATTTTGCCGCTCACAAAGCACTCCATCAAAACAAGTATCATCAAACGCACACATTCAAAGCAATACGCTCAAATTTAGTTATAACAACAGTGGCTAACGGCACATACCATCTGATCAGCAAATG